>CM045770.1:42400623-42649226 GCA_025200525.1 Camellia lanceoleosa | reverse complement strand
GAATCTTCCGCTTCTTCTTGGTTGAACCACTGAGGTACTACTTTTCTCCCGACTATGGTCGCATGAGGTTTCCCCTATTCTCCAACAGGTGTGACATGAGATTAGGTTGATTCAATATCTGGGACTGAGGCGCATATTATCATGCTATCTTCAATCTATGGGTACGCATCATACAGATTTCAATAGAGGATATACCCACGGGTATTTAAACCCAGGACTTTAGTCTGGAAATCGAACTTTAACTGCATGTTTCAGGCATAAATAGCCATTCGAACTCTAGTTTCCACCGTCTGGAGTTGGTCTCCTGGAACTCACACCGCTAACACAGGCGGTGGCTATCTGGGAACCACTTTGTAAGAGTCGTTGAACACGACAAACACCAAAGGAATTGCACATTTAGAGGATTTAAGGTCTCCTAGACGAGGCAATAAAATAGATATGATGCAATGGATGTGATAGATGTGATGCAATAGATAATAGATCACGATGCAATTCAGAGAGTATAATAGATGCAAAATGGTGACATACTCCAACCGCTACCGACTTCGTGAGAGGAGAGAGAACAAAAGAAAAATGAATCGAAGCGCCAGCGTCCACGTAACCTAAGATAAATTCGAGGACCACTTATGGCATGAAAATCGGTGGCTGAGGAAGGGACACTCAAAACATCTTGTGCGACCAATGTCGTTGAGAGGAGGTCCAAAAACAGCCACTTGGCTGGCGTCATACAACGCAACACAGGATAAATTTCCAAACTGCAGCCGAAATCGTGTGAGGGAAAAGAACACTCTAACCAACGTTGAAATCGTTGAAATCATTGAAGAGGTCCAAAACAACAACCAACGTAGCCTATCCCAACAACTGGGATAAAATCCAAACATCTTTGTCATCGTATGAGGAAAAGAACACTCTAACCACGCCAAATCGTTAGAGAAGAGGTCAAGACATGACCTCTGTGCATACACAACACAACCGGAAAGAGAGATTCCAAACACGGCCCCGAAATCGCGAAGGAACAGGACACTCAAACCACTGTATGAAATCGTGAGAGAGAAGTCAAAACAACCGCCTGTGCATACACAACACAACCTCGAGATAGATTCCAAACATTTGCTGAAATCAAGGCGTAAGGAGAAAGTGGACACTCAAACCCACTGCCGAAATCGTAAGAGGAGGTCCAAAACAACCGCCAGTGCATACATAACACAACTTTGAAAGATAAATTCCAAACATCTTTGAATCGTGTATTGAGGAAAAAGAACACTCTAACTGCACGCTAAATCGTGAGAAGGGTCCAAAAACAACCTTGCCAGTGCATACACAACACAACGAGATAGATTCTAAACAGCTGAAAATCAAACGTGTGAGGAAGAACCAAAATTCTAACCACAATGAAATCGTGAAAAGTTAAGTCAAAACAGCTAAGGTGCGTACACAACACAACCTTTGAGATAGATTCCAAACACCTGTGAAATCAGCGTAAGGAAAGAACTAAACTCTAGCTACCTTCAAATCGTGAAAAGAGGGTCAAAACAATCGGCCTAAGAATGCGCAGCATAATAACGCAATCTCGAGATAGATTCCAAACACGCTTTGAAATACGGCCAGTAAGGAAAGCAACTACAAAACCTCTTAACCACTTATTTGAAATCGTGAAAAGAGGTCAAAACAAGCGCCCAAAAAGTGCATTACACACAACCTTGGCAACTCAGAGATAAGATTCCAAACAACTGGCACCGAATCAGCGGCTAGAAGGAACAGACACTCAAACCCTTGTTACAGTCAAATCATTTGAGAAGGGTCCAAAAACAACCGCTGCATGATGCCGCACAACGCTATAACTCGAGATAGATTCAAACTACTGTGAGCTGAGAAATCGTGTGAGGAAGAACCAAACTCTAACCACCCTAAAATCGTGAAAAAGAGGTCAAAACAATGGCCGAAATTGTGTGCGCATAACAACGCAACTAACTTTGAGATAGATTCCAAAACACTTATTTGAAATCCGTAAGGAAAGAAGACCCGAAACTCTAACCACTACCAAATCGTGAAAAGAGGTCAAAACAAGCGAAGCCAAGTGCGTACACAACGCAACTTTGAGATAGATTCCAAACAAACTGTTGAAATCGCATAAGGAAAGAACCAAACTCTAACCACGTTATTTGAAATCAGTGAAAGAGGTCAAAACAACCGCCGGTCGCGCCACACAACGCAACACGAGATAGATTCAAACTACCGAAATCGCATAAGGAGACAGGACACTCCAAACCACGCCGAATCGTGAGAGGAGGTCCAAAAACAACCGCCTTGTGTGCATACACAACACAACTTTGAGATAAAATCAAACATCGTTGAAATCGGCGTAAGAACGGGACACTCAAACCATCTTTGTCAAATAAGTGAGAGAAGGTCAAAAACAACCGCCCGAGTGCATACACACAATACAACCGACACAGGATAGATTCAAACACTGTTGGCTCAGCGTAAGGGCAGGGACACTTAAACCATATTTGCCCGAAATCGTGAGAGGAGGTCCAAAACGGCAGCCCTTGAGCATGTCTACAACGCGGCACCTTTGGGATAAATTCCAAACACTGAAATCGTGTGAGGAAAAAACACTCTAACCACGCTGTTGAAATCGTGAGAAGAGTCAAACAACTTCCGGGCGCATGTTCTACATAACCTAAGTCCCGGGGACAACGATCCTGCTTGACGCTTTCGGTAGAAAAGGATAAACAATAAGAGATAACACAAAGATGCAAATAAATGCTGTTGATAAGTGTGATGAAAGCGTTAATGTATGATGCAAGACTTGGCACACGACCATTTACGACATATAGCATTCCATTCATTTGGCTACGGTGACAACCGACGACATCTGACCCGTTAGTCATAAGCGGCGCAACTCGCAACACAAAAATTTACCATTCAATCTGGGCACACAACTCTTTTGGGGCACATAGCGCGCATTCAGACGCCTTGAGCGGTCTCATCTTAGGCACAACAAGCGTCTTGGGCACCACAGCGGATCTCAGGCGAGGCAAGCGCATAAATAAGATTCTTCAGGCACATGACTCATTTGGGTACATAGTATATTTCTCGGGCACAATTTCTAGTTTTTTCTAAGCAAGACAACTGGCATTTGAACATACGAGGATGCAATGGCCGGAACTTCTGCGAAGTTGGGAAACTAATCTCGGATGCTAACATTTTCCCTCTTTTCTTTTGGTTTGCGGCTGGAACTTTCACAGACTTCAGATAGGATTCCCGGTTTCTTCGTTTCTCGCATGACCTCCGGGTTGAACCTCAAGGTTTTATGAAAGAACAAATTCACTTTGCACAAATGTGGAGAAACGGCAGCTGACACATTTTCCCGGAGCACAAAAAGCGGAATTTTATTTTTTGAAATTGAGAGATGAGTTTTTAGAGTCGAGGTATTGAGCTTCTCTGATTGGACCTGACACAAGAAAATGATTCAACCACCGAAATAAAGGCACACAACCCTAGACACATCGAGTAACACTCTTGAGAAGCGCACTCAAAACAAGAATCGAGATAAAAAAAAGACCGCGACACTTTCAGGGCGTGCCGCGAGAACTGTTTCACCGGGTAGTGTTTCCCACCATTTTCTCACCGTTTGTGGTTCTCCCCATCACTAAAGGCCCTCAAGCTCTGCTTTTCACTGAAAAAAGCCCTTTCTGTACACTTTTTCTCTCAAGCAGCAGCACATCTCTCTATTCTTCAATCTCTCATTTTCAATCCCTCCCACTGGGTGGTTGATGGATAAGCATGAAGAAGTTGAAGGCTCTAGCCCTTCTAGCAGCACTCAAATTTAGATTCTTCTTGCTTCTAAGCTCACGAGCTAGTGAATTCCTCTCCACAGAGGGGTTCTTGTGCCTATGGCCCGGGTGTGTAGTAAACCGTCTGCTAGCATTGGTTGATGATGCTTTCTCGGGAGTTTGGGCGTGATAAGATCTGTCCGGATGATGGAGTGGAATATCTTGCCTTATTCGATTCGTAGCAAGCGCTTAGCTCGACATTAATTCCCTCGTTGCTTGGAGATAAGAGCTTTCGATCCTTTATCGTTAACTAATTCGCCCTTCTTGGCGGTAGAGTGCCCTTCTTGGCGAGTAGGGTGCCCTTCTGGCGAAATATATGTTGACAATAGGAAAAGCCAGAACACGACTCAATTGTGCCCCTAGTTCATTATTTCGACCATTTTGTTTTTGCTTTCCACTAAAACAGTTTTGACCAAAATGAGAGTTAGATCAACATGGCGCTTTGTTCGATTTTTGATTTAAAAATCATGCAAGTTAGGCTATGAGCTTGAAATTTTTTTCCTTTTGGGTCCATGAAAAGGGTCGATTTGGAAAAAGATAGAATGATTTTCAAGAAAATAGTCAACCTCAAGAAAAAATTCTCAAAAAACTTTTTGCAATCGCCAGCGTCAGCGACATAGAACCCACTCTCGAGATGCCTGACCTGGAATCCGAAGGAAAATTGCCCGCTTGAAGAGAGTTGCATGGCAACGGAAAGTTGCCCCTTGTTTGAATCTGGCAAGATCATACATTGAATGGCAACGGAAAGTTGCCCCTTAATTTAATGGCACCGCCTTTAGGCACGCGGCTGCTTGAAGAGTTCGCTTGGATCGGGCACTGCGAAGATACCTAATGGCAACGGAAAGTTGCCCTTGTTTTGGATAGCACCGCGCATTGTAGTCGATCCTTAGAGTGGCCGAACACATAAATCCTCGGATCTGAGAGAAGACAAAGATGACCAGAACCATCGCATGGACACAATCAAATTGAAGTGTTTCTGGCTAGACTTGAATGAAGTTGCCTACATATCCAAACATGGGAATCCAAGCCTTCACGTAGTTAGGGGTTAGGTACACTCGTGTATTAACCTCTCCTTTTGAAGCTCTAACTTTTGCCAAGGCGCCGTTCTGAGTTTCGACCTTGCGAGCTTTGTTCTTCTTTCTTTTCTTTTTTTCTATTCTTTTCATTCCTTTTTCTTCTTCTTTTTTTTGCATTTTTCATTTCTTTTCATCACATTTTCCTTTCTTTGTATATTTTTCGTCTCCAGTAACTTTTGCACAGGTAAGCCCTTAGGGTTTTATTTATGAGCCTCTCAAAGGGTAAAAGTGTAAGTCTATGCCAAATGGTTGTAGGGTTTTGAAGCCATCCGTATCGGGAAGTGGCTATTGATTTGCAAGAGGACTCATCTTGACTCTTGAGCACATCGACATCTTGCCCCTAGTTGAAGGGTATACATTGTTTTAACTTTGCAAGCTTCTTGATCTTCGATCTTCTTGATCGACTTTCTGGCCCTTGTTAATTGCTTCAAATCTGGCTTCTGGCCTCACACGTAGTTGGCCGTGAACCTTCTAAATTCAAGTTCAAGGTTTGGAAGCAAAGGGGTTGAGTCTCGGTGAGAGTGATCTAGGTTGCACAATCTCAAGCGATTCCATCTGGTCTTCGGAGGACCGCAAAACATCTTTTGAAAGTTTTAAGCGACAAATCGCTTTCATGGCTGAAGATATAGAACCAATCTGGATCAAAGCTAGGGTCCTTCTCGATACTCACACTAACAAGCATGATTTCATTCATTAAGGGCTTAGCGCCTCTCTTTCTCTTAGTTTGATCAAAGTTTTGCAAATCGAGAATTCCTCCTCTTCGTTTTCACTTGATGTTCAAAAGGTTTTGAAAAACTTAGGTCGTTACAATGACTTCAAGGCATAGAAAAGCGAGTTCTTAGTCAAATTCTGCCATCTCATTGAACTTAAATAATCGGCACAAAGGCGAAGCAAATCTTGAGCGTGAAAATTCTCTTGTTTCATTCAAAATCTTGGCACAAGCTGGCTCCCCGTGACAGGACTCAAACAAAGCGAAAAGACAAACACAAAACAAAATGGTAATGCAGGGTGACACCCTCCCGGAATCACAGGCTCATACAATAGGGTGACTCGATACAACAAGAGCAGGACCCAAAACAAAAAATGACTCAAAACAAAGGGCGGACTCAAAACAAAACAATAAAGGACCCAATACCTAAGTCAGAATGCAAAATTAACAGCAATTGTACATTGCTCAAAATAGTGCATGCCATCCACCACATTTGGAATGTCGAGCACCATCCGCGATGGTTCATCCCGATCACATACTCACATTATCTCCCAAGTTCAGCGACCCGATCTTGATAGACTTTGCGAGCTTAAGCGCGACAATGACCGTTGTCAATCAAATCTTGTGCCGTGGCGAGCGAAAGCAATTGTCGAGTGCCGCGACCGGTTTGTTGATGGAAGGCTGTCTTGGGCACATCATGTGTAGCCGAAAGAGGGTTCGGGAGAGGCCGAGGCTCAAGGGGTTTTAGATGGCCTTGTCCAACAAGGATTTGGAAAGCTTTGGACAAAGGCATATGGAGGGCATGGAAGACCCTTTGACCTCGGGGTTGGTACTTTAAGGCTTGTGGATTTTCTTTGGCGCACCAAAAGGATTGGTAGTCTTGGCTTTGGTTTGATCTCTTCTGAGTGGAGGATTAGAGCTAATAGGATCGTATCTGGTATGACGGCCCTTTTCCCGGTTTTTCCTTTGATTCGGACTGCCCCTGACTTGAGTAGCGAAAGTGTCATCCACAGTTTTTGCAACAACTGCGAGGACTTGCTCTTTGTTCAGTCCCTCGGCTTTCAAAGCCTTAACAACAAACATAAGATGTTCATGGGGATCCATGCCCGCCCCTCGGTTGTTCTTTAGACTGGCTTCCACTTTGCCAAGGGATTAGCCTTCCTTAAATGTACACAGCCACAAGACTGGGGAGCTTTTTGACATGAAATTCCCAGTATGTAGTGTGGTCGATGATGGAGCCAATGTCCGGAGGCAGTTGGTCCTGATTCTTTGAAGATCTTTTATCATTCCCATCAACTCAGATGTAGTGGGTTCTCGGGTTTGAGATGATTGAGATTCAGGTGCACCCATCATGCATAAGTCCATGTTTTCTGGGATAAACACCTCAGGCTTGGGTAAATAGGCCGGGGTGATGTATATGCTGGGGTCATAGGTGGATGGCAGTATATGGATGAGATTGAGGTAGGCAAGAGATGTTTGGTCCTTGGGAATGAAGGTGGAGCTATCGTCCGGGTTGTCGATGAGATTTTGGACCTCATGGCGAAAGCGGTAACAGTCGGTGCCATGACATGGCTGGCGATGGTACATCTGATGCTTGGCGGGGTTCTGTCTGGCTGGGAGTGGGTCGAGAAGAGGTTGAGGATCGAGGGGTTTGAGATGTCCTTTTTCCATCAAGAGTTTTAGTGCACTAGTCAGGCTCATATAGAGGGTAAAAGTTACGCCTACGAGCTTGGGTGAAATTTGGTAAAAAGCTTGGTTTGGCAAGGGTTGGCTATATTTATTGATTCGATGGGTTGGGAATAGTGCTACTTGAGCATTGGTACTCCTCGCAATCGCCTCCTTGTCCAGTTCACTTGTTTTAGGAATGATCCATTGTTGAGCATTCTCGACCTGAACCCCCAGTTCATGCAAACTTTTGAACGTGAATAATGGAGCGACTATCAATTTCTACAACATATCGTGCTCGAGGTTCCGCACCATTATCTGCACTTGATCCCTCTTAGAAAGGCGACGATCTGTCATCTGTGCTGCCTTTGCTCTCCACCTCGCAACAAATTTCACAAAAGGCTCTTTTGGGTTTTGGCGGGTTGCTTCAAGCTCTTTGATGGTCATTTCAACTTGGGTATTGTAGGAATACTGATCGACAAAGGCCTCAGCCAATTCTTCCCAGTTTTGCTTCACTTTTTCCTCTAACTTAGCGTACCAAGTGGCTGCTACACCGGATAGAGTTCTTCCATACAGAGAGAGTTTATGCGGCTTAGTCAGACCCATCGACTTTAGGACATCTAAGAAAAGTCGAATATGTACCATTGGATCCCCAGACCCGTCGAAACGGTCAATATGTGGCATTTTGAATGCTCGGGAGCCGGAGGGCAGAACTTCAGTGCCCATCCTCAATGTCGGGAATGGAGTTAAGGCCTGTGCCTTTTGAATGCTTCTCAAGGTTCCCAATTTTCACTACGGTCAAATCGTGGTCATTAGCATCAAGGGATAAAGCCTCTCATTAATTTGCACGAAGTCTGAAAACTTCGGGCTTGGGTCAACCTTTCTCGAGATTCGGACACTACAAATCTTCAACTAAGCGGAAGTGGGTCAAAGTTAATTTGGGGTCCCAAATTTGGATGTGAAGCGGATGCAGATGGCGCTGCGTTTCATCTTGGTCTCGGCCGCATGGCGGTTCCACGATTAGCATTTGCTACCACGGCCACAAATTCTTAGAACCTGTGCCATCACGGGTCTCTTGATGATGTATTTGGTATGTCGGATCAAATGAACCAATGAGCCTGTGCTCCTTCTTTGCCTTGACTCGTGAAAGAACCTTGGTTGCCCTTGAATTGAATCTCGACTTAACAAAGTCTATCGACTAGTCCAATGTACTCGGGGATTTGAACCTACGAAGCTATGGTTCCAAGACTACCTAGCAAAAGGAAAACATGCAACATCTCAAATTAACTTCACCAAAAGCAGATCTGAGCATAGTAGGATGGTGTGCCCTCTCATCAATTCGCCCCAAAATTCTACACAGAACCATTACCCTAAATGGCTGAATCCCAAAATCTTGAATCGGTGCATGAACTGATGCCCAAACTTGCAAACTGATACATGCATTCCCTGTAGAGACGAACTCTAAAAGCACGTAACAAGCAAGTGAGAGCCAAAACACCCCTATGGAGGGGTAGGGTTTCCCTGTCCTATTTTGTCAGGAGCTAGGGTTTCACTACGCACGCGGCAGTTTCAAACAACCTATATCGAGTAAGTAACCTGTCCTAGTTTGGAATGGTCACTACGGATTTCGATATGTACTAGGTCGAATAGTTAGAGAGGGTGCCCCGGTAAAACCGGGGTTTGTGTTCCTATACTGGCAAAGCCCATAACTGGTCAGCCTTATGGTCATGCCTTGACAAG
The DNA here is from genome assembly GCA_025200525.1 of Camellia lanceoleosa. Taxonomy (NCBI): domain Eukaryota; kingdom Viridiplantae; phylum Streptophyta; class Magnoliopsida; order Ericales; family Theaceae; genus Camellia; species Camellia lanceoleosa. The sequence goes on along the minus strand of CM045770.1, from coordinate 42,640,197 downwards.
ACAAGCCTCCGGCAAACTGTTCAGGAATAGCAGATGGCAAACACGGTGTCCTAGGCGCACCAATGCAAATGCACTGCAAAGAAACACACAAGTGTAGTCAAAACAAGATATCACGAGTTCGAGTCAAGTTCTCTAAATCCCAGTGAGTCGCGAAGCTAGAAGCGTCCCGAAGCATGGGGAGGTTAAGTCCGTTCGTTCATATTGGGGTCACTACGGTTCAAGGACTCAAATGTCACGGTTCTTAATCTTGAACCAAAGAGTCCAAATCGCAAATCGATTTTGAAAATGATTTTTTGAAAAGAAGTGCCAAACATGGGCGCTTTGCGGATCTGAGTCGCCACCTCAATGTTTTTAATGGAAATTTAGGAAACCACGACTCGGTGCCCAGCCACGTGTCTGTCATCACCAAAGTTGCCTCGGCTCGGGAACTTAGAATGCGATTGGGAAGGTCAATTTGTGAGCACCCTTCGCCGGTCAAAGACCGCCTCTACTAACCATCATATCTATTTTGAAAACATTGTGTGTTCTTATTAGGTTATTAGCCTAGATTTACTATGTGATGCGCCTGACATACAAGTATAGACTGGATCGCTTGAATTGGAACAAAACATTTCATGCTTGTTTGTTTGAAAATGGTTTGATGGTGCTACTCGCAAGTAGGCTAAGACGTGGATTTGCCACCCTCGGGTGGGCTTAAGAAAACATGATTTTGCCACTATCTAGTGGGCTTTAAAACAAACATTTGATGAATTGTTACAATCCAAATAACCTAACCTCCACCTACAGGCATTCAAGCAGTTATATCACATAAGCAAATAGCCTCATGGTAAGCATGCTATCATGGCAGTCACTCACACGCATGCAAGGATGCTAAAGCATAAAACTCACCGATTACTCCAAGCTAAAACAGAAACTCATTAGAAATCATGCATGATCCTAAATATACAGGATTGCCTAATGCAACACATGCAAAAATGCAACTATAGCAGGCACAGCTATCCTAAACATGGCATATGGAATACTACAGCTATCATGTATTCAACTTGGAATTGAAATACAAATGCAGTTAGTATGATGCGCCGAGCCCGGTGCATGTAAAACAGATGAATGAATGCAAACATGTTATCATACTGTATGCTAATTGAAATATGCCCTAATCTAACCATCATAAGCGAGGTAAATAAAGGGAAGAAAAGGCGTGGATTGGAAGACATACATCACACTCACCCACACTTATTACAATTTTGCCCTCGCACTGAGGGTCCGAATAAATATCTGATCCGAATAAAAGAATAGTGCAGTCCAAATAATACGGTCCAAATAATGTACAAATTCCTAATTAATTAACAAATTAACTAAGAAAGGCGTAAAGCGGCATGCAAGCCAAGGGCGCCATGATTCGCTCGGGTGATGAATGATGCATGTTGGGTTGCCATTGTGCGGAAATTCCTGACGATGCCCCAATTAGCCTTTGTTTGCACCTGTTCTTGAAATGCGTGCCAAGCTCCGAAAAAGTTGCTGATTCTTCATTTTGCTGCAACAGAGAGCAGGAAAGGGGCATGGCAATGTATTTTCACAAATGTATGCATGTCTCGATCCTCGTGCCACCAATCACGCATATCGATGCATGATGGCGAGTAAGAATTGCACAACTCAATATGAAATGAATGCATATGAAAATACAACAAAACCTAACTCCATCATGGATAATCCGAGTGTCGGTGGTAGGGAATTGAGACACGTTAAAGTCACTCGAGTCTGGAATGTACCTCGTTTCCGTGCAGGGCTAACTCTTATCGAACACGATGCAATATGCATGATATGCATGAAATGCAACTAAGATACAACCTAACATCACGAAAGGCTATGAAATGGCATACACGATGCGAAAACATGACATACACAATGCGCTAATATACGGCCTAGCATATGCAATGCTATGGAATGAAATGGCATACACAATGCAATATGGGCTTACACCAACACAAGTGGACCTCGGCCACACTCACATTGGAGGCCAGAATGATGAAAATGAGACAACTCGGGGTACATGCACTGCGTCGCGCAAATCGAGACCGACCCTAAAACGCGGAAATGCCACTCTAACAAGACATGGCAAGACATGGGATATGATATGAAAACATGCAAATTTCAGTAGCAAAATGAGATCTTGAAACAGCCCCGAAGCATGACAAAAATGCACCCGATGCACGAAATCAATCCCGAAATGCAAGATTAAGCACATGAAATGACTTGTAGCTATACAAAGCATGCATAATTTGAACATGAAGTGTAAAGAAAGAAGCAAGGAAGCCCCAAAAAAAGCATGTTTACAGTTTAAAGCATGGCCAAACAGTGAGCACAAGTGGGACTAAATTAGCATGCAAAAATGGCTCCGCAAGGGAGGTAATGAAGCAAGTCACAAATTATGGCCCCAAAAAGAGAAGGGGCCTTCTACAATATTGAAGAGGGGCCAAAAATATGATGTTTTACAGTTTATGACAGGTCCCAAAAACAGATACAAGTATGCCAAAGATCTCATGCAAGAAATGAGCCAACAAATGGGCAAAGAAGCAAGTAGTGGCTGGAGGTCTCAAACAAGTGAGGGCCCTTCAACAATGTTTAAGAGGGACCCAAAATATGGCTTTTTACATTTTATCACCAGCCCCAAAGCAGTATACAAGTATGCTCAAAATATCATGCAAAATGAGGCCACCAAGAGGGCTATAACATGAAGTATACAAAGGGTGTCTCAAACAGCCATAGACCCTTAATGAAACATCAATAGAGGGTCAAAATAGGGCCATTTTCAGTTCGGAACATAGTCCAAAAACAGAGACACAATAGGCTAATAAATCATGCAAAAATGGGGACCAAATAGGGGTTCAATGGCAAGTGACACATGGAGGTCCCAAACAGTGATGAGCCCTTCTTCAATGTTGAATAAGAGATCAAAATAAGCTACTTCACAGTTTATTACAGAGCTCAAAACAGATTATATATAGGCCAAAAATATCATGGAAAAATATGGCATCCAAGAGGGGTAATGAAGAAAGTGGTGGCTGGAGGTCTCAAACGGGGTAAGACCCTTCAACAAACATGACAAATGGCTCAAAATAAGCCTAGTTCTAGTTAGGGTCGGAGCCCAAAAAAGCAAGAAAGCAAGGCTTAGAAATGAACCAAGAAAAGGCTAGAAAAGAGAAGAAGTGTGCTTACCCTTGTAGACCAATCTTTCAACTGCCTTTTGGACCAAATTCTGAGCCTTTAACCTCTTCAAAACAGTCCCAATGTGCTGGAATGGAGAATGGAAGGGTGGGGCTAGGTGGTGTAGTGTAAATGATGCAAAGGCCCTAAGGTTTGGAGGCTTAGAAGGGAGGGAAATGGAGAGTGTATGCAAGAGAGCTCTCTAGCAATTTTTGTAACCCTAAAAACCAGACCTGGGGTGTTGGTTATATAGGCAAAAAGAGGGGGAAAATGGAGGGAAAAAAGGGGGGAAAACAAACCAAGTTTCCCCCCAAAATGGCCAAACCCTCGGACATGGGTGTAGTGGAAAACGAAATATATGGCTAGAATACACTTGGGAGGGGGATAATGGCCGGCTAGTTTAAAAAGCAAAAAAAATCATTTTTTTTAGATAAGTGGCCGGCCGGCTAGTTTTTTCTAGGTTTTCTGGCCAGCCAGCTACTTTTCTTGGCTTTTCTAGTCGGCCAGCTACTTTCAGGACAGAAAAATTGGGCTTCCGGAAAAAAAAGTGGCCGGTGGGTGATTGGGAAGTCCAAATGTGGCCGTTCAAGTGTCCAAATTGAATCCCCGGAAGTTATCTTTCCAATGGCGCAAACCTTGCATCAAAATTCCTCTTGTGAAAAAATTTATGCCCGTTTCCATGAAGCCGCGCAGATTCGGTCCCAACCGGAGTGATACCCTACTTCAATCAACGATATCTCCCCTATCCGGAATTGGATTTAGGAGATTCTTGAGTGAAAAATGAAGCCCCGGGAGTAAGCTTTCCAACGGTGGTGGCCTCATAGCTTGATTCCAAGTATCCAAATGAATAGGCCCGATTCGGCGAGGACTGCTCGACTCTCTCTTAACGGTTCATGCCCATTTTCTCCCCCGACTGGATTTCTTCCCTCTTCTCTTCTTTTCTTCAACTTCAAACCCCTAAGTAAGGTGTTTTGAAAGATTTTTCAAAGATTTCATCTCTCTTTCATTCATTTCCACTTTGTCCTTGCTCGGTTTACCGAAAAACGCGACGTTTGACAAAAGGCGAGCCTCGGAACATCGCAGAAACTTTATTTCAAAAATGTTTTGAAAGAGAGAGTTTTAAGGTCTAAAAACCATTCAAAATAGCTTTGGTCCAAAATGGGGCATGAAGTTAGGATTTGTTCCTCTCTCTCTTTGCCGAAGAAATTGCACTTTTTCCCTGCACAACTTTCTCCACCATGTAAACCATCAGTCGCGTCGAAGTCTTATGGACGGTCAAAAATGGGGTGTCTACACCTCTTTGTCCTGAATCTTCGCCTTCACATTGTCGATTCTGTCAGAGGATTCCACCTCTAGGGTTATCGTTTTTCCCATTAGGGTTTTCACGAAGATTTGCATCTTTGCCACTACTTCTTGTAAAGATAGATTACAAAGAATATCGTCTCAGATTACAGAGGCAGATGAGGCCTCTCTAAGGCTTATTGCTTCACTTTCTTCCTAATATTAAGGTTTTTTTCGTTTATAATTTATTTATGAAAAATAATTGATCACCGAATTTGAATTCGTCCGAATCACCTGAATTACATAAGCTAGACGTCCATCCGCATGACCTCCCGGACGACCAACATCACCTTTGTCAATCGCGACTGTCACTCTTATCTACCAGTGTGTCAATAGGAATTCGCTCAGATGACTAGCAGAATGATCACCCAAATGACCGGGGATGATAAGGCATGCACAAATCGAACAATTCGAATGAATCCAAATTCGATGGATGTAACAATATTGTTTATTTATTTATTTAATTTTACTTTATCATCAATAAGTTGAAAATAAATATGAGTGGTGCTGCATTCTATAATAACATGGCCCAACCCATATGAAAGGATCCCACGTTCTTTTACCTCTCATCCACATCATTAGAAGTAAAATTGAAAAAAATAAAATTAGGGGATGAATCATTATTCAATAAATATATAACCCCTTTAAAGGTGGTGTGGAACATCGAATTTTAATTTAAAAATTAAAAAGTCATTGCAAAATTTAAAAATTCAAGAAATTAATAAAAAAATCAAATTTTAATTTTTTTTTTTTTTTTTACCAAACCAAAGAGAGACGGAAGCAACAGAAATAAAATAAGAACAGATAAACGAAAGTAAATAGTAAATAAACGAAAGTAAATGAATAAACTAAAGTAAATAAACTGAATTAAAATAGATAGAATTATTTTAAATAAAAACAGATGAGCAAAAATAAAATAAACTTACAATTGTTTAAATTAACTTACAATCGTTTACTAGAAGTAATCAAAAAATACAGAATTATTAGTAACTGGAAAATACAACTTCTACATGCATCCTTAAAAATTGAATTTTAAAACAACAAACTAGAAATTTTACAGAAACTGAGAGAAGCTAAGAAAGAAAATTTTGAACTCTTTCCAACTCTAAATTGGCCTTGACTGAGGAGCTTCTTTCATAAGCAAAGTGGATAAATACCTTAGTAATTATCCTAATTACACTCAACCTAAAATAGTCTCCCTACTTACCTCTGGATTTACCGATATGCTCAAATCTTGGTGAGATAAATACCTAACTTCTGATACACATGAAAGTATTCAACATGCTCAACAATTAGATGAAAATGATTTCCCAATCTTCGATAAAGATATAGGATCAAGTAAACCTGATGGTATTAATACTTTAATATTTACTATAGTCAAACATTTTATTAAAACACCTACTAATATCCATTCTCGCATCCATAATCAACTTAGTAATCTCACTTGCCCTACTTTAAGTGATTTTCGATGGTATAAAGATGTCTTTACCTCTCGTGTCATGCTTAGAGAGGATTGCATTAAGTCATTTTGGAAAGAGAAATTTATCAATGGATTACGGAGTCTTTTTGCCCATAAGATTAGGGATGTTGTTAGTCAACCTACTAGTATTATAGAATATGATAATCTAACTTATAGTGACATCATTAGTATAATTTAAAAAGAAGGATTAAAAATGTGTATAGATTTGAAACTTAGTCAAAAAACTGCTAAAGATAAACATAAAATTAAATATGAATTAGGAAATTTCTGCGAATAATATGGTCTATCTTCTGTTGCACTATCACGACGCAAACAAATAACAAGCGATCTTCACACAAATACTCTGCTAAATATAAGAAGAAATATTCACCTACCAAATCACCTGATAAGTATTATGCTAAACCAAAAAAGAAATATCGCAAACAAACTAATCACTTTAAGAAGAAGTCAAAATCTCCCCAAGATGTTACTTGTTACAATTGTGGAAAAAATGGTCATTATTCTAATAAATGTAAACTTAAAGAAAAACTTAAGAATAAGCTTAATCAACTACAAATTACTAAAGAACATCAAAGTCAAATATTCTACATATTTAAAATAACTAATACCTCAAATCAATCTCCTGTTCATTCTAGTCCATCATCCAGTGACACCACTCCCTTGAGTGATACTTCTACTTATTACTCTCTCAGTGAGAACACTGACGAAGAGATTGAATTAGGATGTAATGATACTTGTTGTAAACAAATTAATGTTCTTAGTAAATCACAACAAGAAGAAGATTCTTTAATAGAATTAATTAGAAAATTAGAAAATCCTGAATTAAAAAGAAAATATACTAATAAATTAAAATCTTTACTAATAAATAAAGAAAAAAAAACCTCATCAAGATAAACCAATTATTAGTCTCACAACTACTTTAGAAAGATTCCGAAAAAATAAACATAAAGAAATCACTTTATAAGATTTACAAAATGTGATTAACAAAATTAAACTAACCATTCAAGAGTTAAAGGCTCTGAGACAAATCATTAGAAGAAGAAATTACAATATGAAAAATCAATAAAAATCTTAATGATTTCCAAAATAATAATGATACTTCTTCTGATGAATCTAGTTCTAGTCCTAATCCTAGCCACGTCATCTTTGACAATCGATCAACTAAATCTAATAGTGGTAATCACAATGATAGTCATCGTTTAAATATTATTAATAGAATTCATATTCAAAAATGCCATTCGAAAGTCAAACTAGTTATTAATGACTTTAAAATAGAAGTCATAGCCCTCATTGATAGCGGCGTTGATTTAAATTGTATTCAAGAAGGTTTAATCCCCACAAAATTTTATCATAAAACTAGTGAACAATTAAGTTCGGCTAATGGAAGTCAAATGCATATTAAATATAAATTACCCAAAGTACATATATGTCAAAATAATGTTTGTTTTAAAACATCATTTGTTTTAAAACATCATTACGAATGGAATGTCATGCCATTTGGATTAAAAAATGCTCCTAGTGAATTTCAAAACATTATGAATGAAATTTTTAATCCCTTTAGTCATTTTTCTACATAGATGATATCCTCATTTTCTCTAAGTCACTCGATGAACATTGGAAACATCTTAATTTCTTCCTCCATATAATCAAATATAATGGTCTAGTCATTTCTGCTCCTAAGATTAAGCTATTCCAAACTAAAGTTAGATTCTTAGGTTATGATATCCACTAAAGTACTATTCTTTCTATCAGCTGATCTATTGAGTTTGCTTTTAAGTTCCCTGATGAAATCTTAGACAAAACCCAGTTACAACGGTTTTTAGGTTCCTTAAATTACATTGCTGAATTTTACAAAGACCTTAGGAAAACTTGTCAACCCCTTTTTGAAAGGTTGAAAAATAATCCTCCTCCTTAGTCTTCTACTCACACTGCTATTGTTCAACAGGTCAAAAAATATGTCAAGACCTTGCCTTGTCTTGGCATTCCTACTGAAAATTCATTCAAAATTATTCAGACTGATGCTTATGATGTTGGTTATGGTGGCATTCTTTTTCAGAAAAACACTCCCCAGTTATCTGAACAAATTGTTCATTTTCATTCTGGTGTTTGGAACAAAGCACAGAAAAATTAAAGTACTATTAAAAAAGAAATTTTATCTATCGTTTTATGTATTAATAAATTTCAAGATGACATTTTTAATCAAAAATTCCTATTACATGTTGATTGCAAAAATGCTAAATATGTTTTGGAAAAAGATTGTTACCCAAAAGACAACCTAAGAGGGGGGTGAATTAGGTTTTTACAATTAAAAATTAATAATACCCCAATAAAAATTATGACTAACACAATAGATAAATATAGTTGATGAAATAAAAATAATTAAAACAAGTGTTCTAACAACTATGTCAGTTAATGATTTTAGCACAGTGAAAATGTGAAATATAGCTACAGCAATTTAAATAAAATAAAGAGATAAGGGAGAGAGAGAGGCAAACAAATTTGTAGTGGTTCGGCTTCAACTCGACCTACGTCCACTCCTCAAGCTTCACTTGAGATTTTCCACTATACTCTAGTTTCACGGGGGTGCTAGTAGCCTCTTTACAAATGGAGCAATCCTCCACGGATTTTATATAGACTTCTTAAGTGAAGAACACTAAGTGTACTACACTCTTACAAGGTTGAAAAGAATGTATTTTTGCTTTCACGGAAAGTTACAAGAATTATCTCTCAAAGATAGATATAAAAATGAAGCTCTGGTTTTTTTGTAAACCTCACACAGGAAAGATGAGCTTAAAGTTATACGTCTCAGTGTATAATTTCTGAAAGAGAATGTAAACAAAAATTAAAGAATACTCCTCAAAGAATTTTTTAGAGAATAGATGTGAGTGATTATAGATCAAAGAATATTTTCTGATTTTTTGTAACTTATTTACATTAGAGACTTTGGTATATATAATGAAACTTATAGCCGTTTTATAACCATTGTATTCATTTGAATTTATAGTCGTTTATAGCCGTTGTATTCATTTGAATTTATAGCCATTTATAGCCGTTGTATTCATTTGAATTTATAGCCATTTATAGCCGTTGTACTTCCATCATTACTAATTTGAATATCTTCCACTCCATCATTACAAATTTGAATATCTTCCACTTGAACCTTTTGGCCTACTGCTGTGCTGGGCTGTTTGAACCTTTATTTTGGGCTATTTGAACTCCTTATGTAATCAAATATTAAATACATTCTAACAACATTTAGAATAAAGGTTTAGGTGAGAAATAATGGGACAAAATAAATTTTGATTCTATTTTTCTCTTTCAAATAAATCATCAAAATAAATTTTGATTCTATTTTTCTTTTTCAAATAAATTAAAATCAAAATAAATTTTGAATTCTATTTTTCTCTTTCAAATAAATTAAAACATAATTAAATAAATCATCAAAATAAATAAGTCTAACAAAGATGTTCAAAATATTGCTAGTAAACATATTTTTGCTCGATGGCAATCCATTTTAAACATTTTTGATTTTGATATTGAATATATTCCTGGTAGTCAAAATTATATCCCTAATTTTCTTACCGGAGAATTTTTATAAAGAGGATAGTGCATCATGCCTACTCCTTATTGTTCTACAAATAGATTACAAGTCACAAGATACCGCAAAACGATTCGTTATTATAAGTTTAAAATATCCTATTTAAAGTCACTACAAAATGACCCTTACCTTCATCAAAACCCTTACCTTCAATTCAATCAGATTAGAAGTTATCGCAATTTCATTGCTCATTACACTAATCTAATTAACTTTCATATGTATAGATCAGATGTCCCTCAATGGATGCTAATCTACTTCTGTCATTTTTCTTACAGATGTTAAGCCACAAACCTACTACAATACCTTTTGCCATTGTGCCATCTAATCAACCCATTGTTGCACCTCTAATTGATCTAGTCAATCGATACCAAATTCTTGGTAATATTCCTAAACCTAGTTACACTTTGGGTGCGGCGGACCCTTTTGCATCGATCAATTACACCAATGCCTCCTAACAAGTCTACCCCAAGAACAGATTATGTTCTTAAACTGTCATTCAATCTTTTTTACAAAGAACCAATCCACAAAAATAACCACAATGTTCTTAAATTAATCAAATCCTATGTCCTTAATGGATGTCATTTCATTCCTTCCCATCCCGATAAGTCCATAACCTTTTATAAGGATATTCTTTCCCACCATAAGTCAATAGTCATTAAACTTATCTATGATTGAGTCCAAACCAGTAAAATCATTTATCATTCCTTGTACATTCATAATATTGTTTCCATGGTAGAATGGGGTCTCCCTTTTCTATTACGAGACCTTCCCAACCATGATATACAATATAATTACTATGATTACATTGATGCTTGGTTCAAACTCCTCCTATATCAAATGAGTCATATAGTCATTCTTGGTTTTTCTTATTTAACCACAAATTCAAATCAAAATTCCCTTTTTGGTTCCTGAGATGGTGGCCACAGCATGGTGTCATCTCAGAAATCATCCATTCTGAGTTAATAGAACAAGTAAATTGCTTCTCTTCAATTTACAAGCTCAGCCAGCATAAAAGTCAGTTTGCTTGGTTACTCCATTTTATGTCTAAATATAAAGTCCTTTGGATTTTTAAATGGCAATACAGCCTATCCAATAACATAGTCAGTTGTCAATATTTTGTTAAATGGTGGGATGCATTCAAAAGCCCATCGTATTATTGAACAAGTCCGGCAAGAATTTCCGATTAACATTCATGCCTTAACTCGCAATGGTCAAGTCTCAGCAAAACCCAAATGCTTCAGTCATACAAGGAAGCCCACTTCCTCTCACTACAATCAAACTTGGAAGCCCATCAACCAACATTGAACCTTCCAAATCCAAGTCCTCCAAGGCCAAGCCCAAAGCAATGCCCAAGTCAACCTCTAATGATGAATTAATCCAAGTGGCCAAATTATTGATGGCCCAAGCAAAGTCACAAATTGAAGATGAAGCCCCGGATGATTCAGCCTCCTCAAGCCTTAACGGTCATGATCCATATGATCCACAATTTCAAGATGCTCAAGACCCATATGTCTAAAAAAGTCATTGGATTCTATATATATACATCAGCTTCAATCACTACTCTTACTTTAAGAAAAGCTGCTGATATATATATATATATTCCCCATCAGTCAACTGTGCAGCCACGTTTCTTCACTGCAAGTTTAAAAAAAAAAAAAAGTTCTCGGTCACAGAAAGATGTTCTCAACACCCATGTGCCTCTTATTTTCAAGCTTTTCAAGTCACAAGTTTCACAATATTTTACAGCTTTTGAAGTCACAAGTCTCATAGCTCCGATCCACGGCCTCATAGGTTCGGTGTACAAGCTTAACAATTATCCACTTTGCTTATAAAAGAAGCTCTTCAGTCAAGGCCAATTTAGAGTTGGAAAGAGTTCAAAATTTTCTTTCTCAATTTCTGTAAAATTTCTAGTTTGTTGTTTTAAAATTCAGTTTTTAAGGACGCATGTAAAAGCTGTATTTTCTAGTTACTTCCAGCAAACAATTCTGTATTTTCTGATTACTTCCAGTAAACGATTGTAAGTTAATTTAAACGATTGTAAGTTTATTTTATTTCTGCTTATCTGTTCTTATTTAAAATATTCTATCTATTTTAATTTAGTTTATTTATTTACTTTCATTTATTTACTATTTACTTTCGTTTATCTGTTCTATCCAAAAAAGTATCTTAAATATACTAATTTTTTTTACCTTATATTTTACATATAAAATAAAAAATTACTAAAACAATTTATTCCCAAACGAATCTTATGATTTATCATAAACTAAAGTGAAAGTGAATTTGTCATATAGAGTTTTGAACTAAACTAAAGTGAAAGTGAATTTATCATATAAAGTTAAAGTGAATTTCGTCTTTCAAAAAAATTATGAAAATATTTATCATTAGCAAAATGATATTACTTGTATACAAAAATATTTTAATATTTTCTCTTGAGTTGTCAACATGTGTACTTTTATCCATAAATCACAATATGAATAATGAAATTTACCTTCGCAATAAAAAATAAATAAATAACCCCAAAAAAAAAAAAAGACTATCATGGTGGGCCCATTTTTTAGCCGACTTGATAATCCAAATAATTCATGTTATAGTAGAATATTCATACAAAAATTAAAATGATTAGATATCGATAACTATATATTTTAATCATATTTATATTTAAAAAAATAAATAACTATTCTTAAAATTGTAATTATCGTCTATTTTTTATAAATAAATGTAATTCAAATATATAGGTATTGATTTTTTATCATCTTAATTTTTTGCATTAATATTCTACTCAACGAGGTTTAAAATATAAATGGTTTGGATCATGGAGATCGGTATCAAAATAAGTCCACCAAATTCAAACGCTCTCTAAAGTTGGATGACTAACTTAGAGAATCCAACCCCTAAAAATAACCTAGCATTGGATCATCAATGTAAAACCCTACAGTATTTAGCATGTTATACAATCAACATTCCTATGGAGAGGCTTTGATTTAAAGAAGAAGATACACTTAATGAAGCGGAAGCAAACCACAATAAGTAAAAATCTTGGAGGACTAGGTATTAGGGACATTAAAGCAGTAAACAATAGTCTACTTGCAAAGTAGTGGTGGAGGTTTCGATCTGAAGATAGTGCACTATGGAAGAATCTGAATTGTAGAAGGTATGGAACTGAAGGTGAGAGATAGTTTCCTTTCTATATGGATGCTTGTTATAGCTTAAGGATCTGGGGTTGATATACTATAAGTAGCGCATTCCAACCCTACACTCTTTAATTTTTATATGGAAAATGTTGAAATCGGAGTTGGGAATGGGAATAGGATTAAGTTCAGGGAAGATGCTTGGATGGTGTAGACATCCCATTTTTGACCGACCTTAAGACTCAGACGTCACCGATTGAGCACTTGGTGATGTTGCATATCATGCTTGTTCAGAGGTTTCAGAGTCTCGGCTGCGAGCCTTGCCTCCGGACTTCCGGACTCTTTCATGCTTTGCCTCGGTTTGCGAACCAGGCTCTATTTTCTCTGTTTTCTCTTCCCGAAGGGAGGGAGAGGTCTCATAGATCATCTCTCAGTGGCCGTAGGCTACGTTTCGTGGTCGTAGGCCATTTTGCCGTTGGAGCCGGTTTAGATTTTTGAGTTGGCCGTATGCCTCGGTTGAACCGCTTAACCACCTCCGTTTTCTCTGGTTTTTGGCACATACCTTATTTCCTCCCTTTTGAGGGACACTGTGGTCCGAGACCGACAGTGGTCGAACACCACTTACAGTGCCCTAACGGTCGAGGCCTTGAGCCAAGGCGTTTGGCCCCGAACCTTCGTTTTGCATCGGTTTGAGTTTATTTTTGGCAGGGACCTCTATTTCATTGGTAGGAAGGTTGTAGAAGGGTAGAAGGCCAGCAATTTTTCTGAGGACCAGTTTTATTTCTTCATCGCCCTCCGTCGCCCGTTTTTCTCATTAGAAAGCCAATGTTGACCACCCAAAGGCCACTTTTTCTAGCCCTAAACCACATATTTGTGTTGTAGACACCTGGGAGGCCACCAATATGATATGGTTGGCCAGTAATTGTCTCTGACCCTTTTGAATCTCTCTAAAAAATGGGCTTTTCTCTCTCCTGGTTCACTTTCTCCAGTTTTTGACCACATGGTTGTGTTGCGCACACATGGGAGGCCATCTTTTTGGCATAGCCGGCCACTAATCATGATTGACCCTTTTGACCCTTGGCCGACCAGCCATTGGGGGGGGGCCAGCCAGCCACCTAAACCCCAGAAAACCGGCCGGCCATGATCCTCTCTCCAGGTACTTTTACAAAAATGCCCTCTGTTTCCCCCCAGATTTTGTATCCGGTTGGCTAACTTTTTTGGGGGAAATTTGAATTTCATTTCCCCCCCTTTCTCTCCACTCCTTTGCCTATATAACAAGCCCCCCAGCCCTTTTTTTAGAGGTTACAAAAAATTGTTTTAGGCTCTTGCATTACATCTCACTCCCTCTCTACTCCAAGCACCAAAACCCTTCAAATCCTACACCATTTTACACTACACCTCATAGCACAAGGCCTCCATACTCCATACCAGAAACTTGAGGTTGTTTTTCATAGCTTAGGAGCACCCAAACTTGGTCCAAAGGTTGTCAAAGATTGGTTCTTCAAGGGTGAGCCTTCTTCTTCCCTTTTTTAGCCTTTTCTTGATTTATTTCTAAGTCATACTTGCTTGCATTTTTGGGCTTCAACCAAAACTGTAAATAGTCATTTTTTGAGGTTTTTTTCATGTTTGATTAAGGACCTCTTACTGTTTGAGATCTCTAGCTACCACTTGCCTCTTTAGCTCTCCTTTATGCCTTTTTATTTCATAGTATTTTAAGCCTATTTTTGAGCTATTTCAGACATTGATATAAACTGTAAAATTGATTTTTTTGAGCCCCTCTTAAACATTGTTGAAGAGTTCTCCTTTGTTTGAGGCCAACAGCTCTCACTTGCTTCTTTGTCTCTCTTTTGGCCCTTTTCTTGCATAATATTTTGGGCCTACTTGTGTTTATTTTTGTGGCTTGATGTAAACTGTGAGTTGCCTTTTTTTAAGCCCCTCTTCAACTTTGTTGAAGGGCTCTTGGCCATTTGGGGCCGTCTGCTGCCCCTTGCTTCTATTCCCTCTTTTAGGGCCATTTTTGCATGTTGCTTTAGCCTTATGTGTGTTCATTTTTGAGACTTTTTGTAAACTGGAAAAAGGCTTGTGTTGACAGTATCTTCATGTTTTATTAAGGGTCAATTCTTGTTTGAGGTCATATGCTATCTTGTATGCTTGGTTGCCTCCTATCTTGAGCTTTATATCCTAGCTATTGTTGCATGCCTTGTTTGGCCCTCTAGCCACTGGAATCCAGAGGATTTCCAGTGGCTTGGCCACTGTTTTGAGCTTCCAAATTAGAGGGGGGTGACCCCCTTTCACCTTGACTTGTTTGGTGGTCATTCCGGCCTTCCAAAGCGACCCCATCTTGCATGCTTCTTAGTTATATTTTAGGGTCAATTTGGTGAGTTTTGAGACTACCATATTTGATTTTCATAGTTTTTTTGGGGCTGCCACATGTCCATCTTATATGTGCTAAAGGATCCCTTGTATGGCCCTCTAAAGCAACTCATCATTTTGGCATCCCATGATTGCATATCAGTGGTTATTTGGGCCTATTTTCATATGATTTATTCACTGATTTTTTATGGTTTGGTCAGATTCCATGTGCATCTTACACTTGCCATGTAAACCATGTTTGTTGATCCAATTTGCATGCGGATTTAAGCCATCTTGCTAACACTTTTTGGCCTTGCTTAAAACTGGAAAAATGCGTATTTTGGGACTGCCTCGATTCTGCCTTCATGCTTCATGTTCAAATAATGCATGCTTTGTATAGCTATAAGACATTCCATGTGCCTAGTTTCGAGTTTCGGGTCTCATTCCCTGCATCGGGTGCCATGTTTCCATGTTTCGGGGCTGTTTTGCATCACATTTTGGTACTAAAATTTGCATGCTAGTATTCCATATTCCATACCTTGCCATGTCATGTTAGAGTGGCATTTGGTGCCTTAGGATCGGTCCTCGATTTGCGTGCACGTGTGCACGCATTTCGAGTGTCTCATTTTCATCTAATGACCTCTTATGTAAGTGTGGCTGAGGTCCACTTGTGTTGGTGTAATTCCATTATGCATTGTGTATGCCATTTCATTTCATAGCATTGTGTATGCTAGGTTGTATGTTAGCGCATTGTGTATGCCATGTTACCTCATGCATCGTGTATGCCATTTCATAGTATTGTGCATGTTAGGTTGTATCTTAGTTGCATTCATGCATGTCATGCATATTGCATTGTGTTTGGGATAGGAGTTAGCCCGAGTACGTGAAACGAGGGACGTTTCGTACTCCGAAAGCAGGCGTGTCTCAATTCTCGATCAAAACACTCCGGATTAACCATGATGGAGTCTCGGTCTTGTTGTGTTTATATGTGCATTCTTTCTATATTGAGTTGTGCAATTCGACTCCACGGCCATCATGCATCGATATGCGCAATTGGTGGCACGAGGATCGAAGACCACGCTCCCTGAAGGGTTGTCAAGCATACATATGTGAAATACATTGTTATGCCCCTTTCCTGCTCTCTGTTGCAGCAAGTCAAAAACCAGCAACCTCCGGAGCTTGGCGCGCTTTCCAAGAACAATTGCAAACAGAGGCTAATTGGGGCATCGCGATGGATTTTCGCGCCGAACATGCATCATTCATCATCTGAAACGGAGGCGAGGCAGTCCCTAGCTTGCATGCTAGTTTTAATGCTTTCCCAGATTAATTTGTAAATTAATTAGGATTTTGTATTTATTCGGACTGTACTATTCATTTGGGACTGTATTATTTATTCGGACCCTCAAAGCGAGGGCAACGTTGTAATAAGTGTGCGTGAGTGTGATGTATGTCTTCCAACCCCACATCTTTCTTCCCTTTTATTTGCCTGCTTAGAATGGTTAGATTAGGGCATGTTTCAATTAGCATACAATATGATAGCATGTTTGCATTCATTCATCTATCTTGCATGCACCGGGCTCGGCGCATCATACTAACGGCATTTGTATTTCAATTCCAAGTTGAATACTTGATAACTGTTGCATCTCATATGCCATGTTTAGAATAGCCGAGCCTGCTATAGTTGCATTTTTGCATGTGTTGCATTAGGCATTTCTGTATACTTAGGATCATGCATGGATTTCTAATCAGTTTCTGTTTTGGCTTGGAGTACTCAGTGAGTTTTTATGCTTTAGCATCCTTGCATGTGTGTGAGTGACTGCCATGAATAGTATGCTTACCATGAGGCTAACTGCTTATGTGATATAACTGCCTGAATGCCTGTGGGTGAAGGTTGGGTTAGTTGGATTGGAACAACTCATTGACTGTGTGTTTTAAGCCCACTAGACAGTGGCAAAATCATGTTTTCTAAAGCCCACCCGAGGGTGGCAAAATCCGCGTCTTAACCTACTTTCGAGTAGCACCATCAAACCATTTTTCAAAACAAACATGAAGTGTTTTGTTCCAATTCAGGCGACCCGGTCTATACTTGTATGCTGTGCGCATCACATAGTAAATCTAGGCTAATAACCGGAATAAGAACACATAATGTTTTCAAAATTTGATATCATGGTTAGTAGAGGCCGATCTTTGATCGGGCGAAGTAATAACTCACGAAGTGACCTTCCCCAATCGTACCCAAGTTCCCGAGCCGAGGCAACTTTGGTGATGACGGACACGTGGCCTTAGGCAACGAGTCAGGGTTTCCTAAATTTCCCAAAATAAAATATTTAGGTGGCGACTCTGTATCTGGAAAAGCAGTCCATGTTTGGCACTTCTTTTAAAAATCTGTTTTCTTAAAATGATTTGCCAGATTTGGACTCTTTGGTTCAAGATTTAGAACCGTGACACAAAATTCGAGTCCGAGCTGTAGCGAGGTCCCCCGCGGGCTTGTTACAGATGGGTAGGTTCTATTTGAAGGATAAATACCCAAGACTATTTAGTGTTTCTACTGATAAAGGGGTAACACTAAAAGAAATGGTGGACAGAAAAGGTAATTATGATGAATGGATTTTTAGTTTTAGAAGAATTTTATTAGCATGGGAGGAGGAGGAATTAAGAAATTTGACGGAGGAATTAGAATCAGAACCAACACCTTGCCTAAAAAACTTGGATAACATTAGATAAAATGCTGATAGTTCTAGTTGTTTCAGTGTAAAGTCAGTGTTCAACTGGTGTGAGCTGAATAATGGATCTAGAAAAAGTTTATTATGTTTAATCTGGAACAATGCAGCAGCTCCAAAAACACAGTTCTTTGCTAGGTTGGTATGGAAAGAGAGAATAAAGACAATTGATTTTCTACATAAGATTGGGGTTGTTAACACAAGAGTGAGATTATTCTGTGCTTTTTATAGAATAGATGAGGAGTCATTAAATCATTTAATGTTACACTGTCCTTTTGTGTAGAAAATATGGTCTAGCATAATCAAATGGTGGAGAGTGCAATGGGTCATACCTAGTACAGTGGAAGGTATGCTTCAGTGGTGGAATGGCTAGAAGTTTAAAAAAGGGGAATTACATATGGAAAGTAACACCAATAGCAATCTTTTGGTCTATCTGGAAGCACAGAAATAATGTTATTTTCAATGAGGTACAACCTAATAGTGAAGAGCTATGTGATCTTATCAAGGTTAGGATGGCTATGTGGTTGAAGTCAAATATGGTGGGAAGAGATTATTCAATTAATCAGTTTGTGTCAAACTTACAATGATCGGGGAGATGTATCAAGTGAGGCGTAATGGGGCTCTTGATGGATTGGAGCGAACCTAGTTGTTGTTCTTTGCAAGTAGTCGCTATTCTTGTGTTATGCTTGGTCTTGGACCGCTATTGATTATTCTTTGCTATAGAGTTGTTTTGGTGTTGTCTTTGTTGTCTTTGTTTTTGGTGTTGTTTTGATATGCTAATTGTTGTTTGTTTCTTGGTTTTGAAAATAGAGGATAGATTGGTGGGATGCTGCTGTGCTATTTTGGTGATGTTTTGATATGTCAGTTGTTGTTTTTTCTTAACTTTGATTGGTAGTTCACCAACTTTTGATGGTGTGCTAGCAAGGAATTGGGCAAGCATAATGGTGCCAACCTAGTTAGGATTAGTATGTCTCGATATGATACTTTTTGCACCCATTTTTTTTTTCCTTTCTTAATGTAATGAGTTCTTTATTTATCAAAAAAAGTTTTATTTTGCCGATAAAAAAAAAAAGGTGAATTTCTTTTTTCATAATTTTGATATAATTATTCTAAATTTCTTTTCGATAAGATTAAATTAATCAAAACTAATATTTATGGTGTAAAAATAAAATATATATATATATATATTTCAACATAACAGATAGGATAACACCAATTTTTATTTTATTTTTCTCTATTTGACTAATAAATTATTGATAAAAAAAATAGACAAAGTGTGATATAAATTAGAATTTAAAGGCAATCGATACAATTATGCTAGAAATATTAGGTGGTTTGGAATGATATAAATAAGTGTACTTTTTGACTTTTTATGAAAAGATATGCAGAAAAGTAGAGAGGTGATGTGATGAAAAAAAAGATAAAAAGTATGTACTTATTGGTACACCCCAAACAAGGCCTACATTTTCTTTAAACATTTAAAGGGATGAATATAATTTGCCCTTTTAAATTATGTTCAACATTCTATATTGTCTATCTATTTAGAAGTTTTGATGACTAATGTGTTAGGGAAAATCGATGATTCCCCACAAGTAAATCAATCAATGGGAATAAAAACTAATGCGGAAAAATTAAATCAAAGGCAACACAAGAATTTTTACCTGGTTCCCTCAATGTGAGGTACGTCCACGGGATCGAAATCCGATTCCACTATCAACCAAATAAGTTCCAAATGATTACAAACGAGACACGAATGGTCTCACAAAACCACCCTTAGGTGAATTCCAAATAATCACAAAATAAACTAGAGGAAAGACCTCACCAAATAGATGAACCAAAATCTTCAGAACCAAAGTTGAAGAAGACCCAAAATAATGAACCAAATCAACTCCACCAAAACACCCAAACAAAGATGCACTCAAATCAATTTTGATGCTGCTTCACAAAAGCCACCCGAAGCACTATCTCACCAAAGACAAGTATATGCTACTCCTTGACAAAAACGGCTCACATAAACAATATATTTCTATATTGTTAATTCTAGGGTTTGTTTTATCAAAACCCTAACTTTAACCAAATTGGATTGGACCTTCACAAATATAATATATAAAAATATATTATACTAAACCAAGCCAAATTAAAACTCTTTTTCCAAAACCAATTGGGTCACACACTCCAATAAGGAGGTATACCCAAAAATTCTCTCTCTACCGACTTAGGTGGAGACATCAACCATACCCGTCAAAGTTCGACACTTTAAATGTTTGTCCCTCGACAAAGTCTTTGTCAACATATCTGAAATATTATCATCTATGTGAACCTTTTCGAGTTGCAACAATTTCGAATCTAACACATCACGAATCCAATGGTATCTCACATCAATGTGTTTCGATCTCGAATGAAAGGTAGAATTTTTACTCAAGTGAATAGCACTTTGACTATCACAATAAAGCACATACTTTTCTTGCTTCAAACCCAACTCTTGCAAAAATTTCTTCAACCATAACTCTTCTTTGCAAGCTTCTGTAATGCCAATAAATTCAGCTTCGATAGTTGAGAGAGCAACACACTTTTGTAATTTAGATTGCCATGCCACAGCTCCCTCTGCAAAAGTCATCAAATACCCCGAAGTAGATTTCCTAGAATCAACATCACCAGCCATGTCAGAATCTGTGAATCCATCAAGCATCGGCTTCCCATTTCCAAAACACGAACACACCTTCGAAGTCCCTCGAAGATATCTTAGAATCCATTTTACCGCTGCCCAATGTTCTTTACCCGGATTAGAGAGAAAACGACTCACCACACCAACTGCGTGAGCAATATCCGGCCTTGTACAAACCATGACGTACATCAAAGAACCAACTGCTGAAGCATAAGGAACTTTCAACATCTCTTCTTTGTCTTTCTCACTTGTAGGACATTGATTCGAACTAAGTTTGAAGTGACCCGCAAGTGGACAACCAACCGGCTTTGCTTTATTCATGTTGAACCTCTCAAGAACTTTCTCAATGTAGTTTTCTTGAGACAACCAAATCAGTCCCACTTTGCGATCACGAACAATTTTCATACCAAGTATTTGCTTTGCCGGTCCCAAATCTTTCATAGCAAAGGACTTGCTCAACTCCAACTCCAACTTGTTAATCATGGTAGAATCTTGACTCACAATTAACATGTCATCAACATAAAGTAAAAGAATAATAAATTTACCATCTGGAAAATTTTTCACAAACACACAATGGTCCGAAGTGGTTTTAGAAAAACCATTATTCATCATGAAAGAGTCAAATTTTTTGTACCATTGTCGCGGGGCTTACTTGAGGTCATACAAACTTTTCTTCAATTTGCAAACAAATTTCTCTTTCCCTTTCTCTACAAAACCTTCCGGTTGCTCCATGTAAATTTCTTCTTCAAGATCACCATAAAGAAATGCGGTCTTCACATCAAGTTGTTCAACTTCAAGGTTCATACTTGCAGCCATGCCAAGTACAACCCAAATAGAAGACATCTTCACAACCGGCGAGAAAATCTCATCAAAGTCAATGCCTTTCTTTTGCCCAAAGCCTTTCACAACAAGATGCGCTTTGTACCTCAGATTCTTCCTATCATTCTTCAATTTGAAGACCCACTTATTTTTCAGAATTTTCCTCCCTTTAGGCAACTTCACTAAATCATAAGTCTGGTTTTCAAGTAAGGAATTCATCTCCTCGTCCATGGCCTTTTTCCAATCACCTTTCTTTGCATGCTCAATTGCTTCTTGGTAGCTCTCAGGCTCCTCTTGATCAGAAATCAACACAAATTCATTGGGAGGATACTTTCTTGAAGGTTGTCAGTCCCTTGTAGATTTCCTCAACTCAAGTTGTGGTGACGGTACTTGAGTTGGATGCTCTTCCTCAATTTCTGGCTCAACTTCATTAGGATTAGCATCATCCTCCATATCTTCAATAGGTGGCTGCACATCTCCCCCATTTTCATCATCAACTGAAGATGAAGGAGATAGATCCATATCAATGAGATCACTAGTTTTTGGCTCTGGTTGATCACCTTTACCAAAGTCTTCAATTGTTTGGTCTTCAAGAAACACAACATCACGGCTTCGAATGAGTTTCTTGTCAACCGGATCCCATAATCTATACCCGAACTCATCACGCCTATAACCAAGAAAAATACATTGTCTTGACTTACTATCAAGCTTAGACCTCTCATCCTTTGGAATGTGAACAAAAGCTCGGCAACCAAACACTCTCAAGTGCTCATAAGACACATCTTTGCCAGTCCAAACTCTTTCAGGAACATCACCATTCAAAGGATAGCAAGGAGATAAATTGATCACGTCAACCGCTGTACTCATTGCCTCACCCCAAAAGAATCTTGGCAATTTAGCTTGTGAAAGCAAACACCTTGTTCTTTCTACAATGGTGCGGTTCATCTTCTCAGTAACGCCATTTTGTTGAGGAGTCTTCTTAACTGTCTTTTGGTGCCGAATACCTTGGTCATGACAATACTCATCAAATGGCCCAATGTATTCACCACCATTGTCTGCTCGATGCACTTCAATTTACGTCTGCTTTCTTTCAACCATGGCCTGAAAATGCTTAAATACTTCTAGAACTTGATCTTTAGTTTTTAGTAGATAAGCCCAGACTTTCCTTGAATAATCATCAATGAAAGTAACAAAATAAAGTGCACCACCATGAGTTCTAACTTTTAAAGGACCACAAACATCCGAATGAATTAACTCCAACACAGTTTCTTTTCTAGAAGCAACATTTTTATGAAAAGAAACTCTATGTTGTTTACCCGCCAAACAATGAACACAAGTTTTAAGATGTGTACCTTTCAAACCGGATAGAAGTTCTTTCTTGAATAATACTTGCAGCCCCTTTTCACTCATATGGCCAAGCCGCTTGTGCCACAATTCGGTAGAAGTATCATCTTCAAGTGCATTGACAACACCTTTACAAATTTTTCCTTGCATCGAATAAAGTGTATGAGTCTTCTTGCACTTAGCCACCACCAAAGAACCCTTTGTGAGCTTCCATATTCCATCACCAAATTTGTTGTTGAAGCCTTCATCATCTAGCTTCCCAGTAGAGATCAAATTGAGGCGAATGTCGGGAACATGCCTCACATCTTTAAGCAACAATTTGCAGCCCAAATTTGTTTCCAAGCAAACATCACCCATGCCGATAATCTTGGACAAACCTTCATTACCCATTCAACAGAACCATAATCTCCTTCGTAGGTAGTGAAGAAACCAACACGAGAAGTCACATGAAAAGAAGCACCAGAATCAATCACCCAACTGCTCTCTTGGCCCATAAAATTGATACAATCATCTTCACAAACGACCATGAGATCATCGGTAGTAACTGCCGTTGTGTCTTCTTGCTTCTTATCCACACTTTTGTCACGCCTTTTCTCCTTGTTCTTGAGCTTTCGACATTCCCGCTTCATGTGCCCTTTCTCATGGCAATAATAACACTCAACGTCTTTCTTTGATAGAGAACCATCTCTTGACTTGTCACGACTTTGATCACGACCATGAGGAGTCTTACTCCTCCCCCTTGTTTTGCTTCGGCCTCTCAACAAATGCTTCCGAATGAGAGGAACCAGCTGATTTTCTTCTAGTTTCTTCATTCAACAAGCTACTAGTGACTTGGCCCATTGTGACAACTCCATCGGGCGCCGAATTACTAACTGTCACAATCAAAGTCTCCCAACTTTCGAGTAAGGAACTAAGTAGCATCAAAGCCTGCAACTCATCATCAAAAATAATTTTCATAGAAGCAAGTTGGTTAATAATACTCTTTATTTCATTCAGATGTTCCGGAATAGGGCTGCCCTCTTTATATTTTAAATTAACCAACTTACGAAATAGAAAGGCTTTATTTGTGGCTGATTTTCTATCATAAAGACTCTCTAATTTTTTCCATAAATCATGTGCCGAAGTTTCAGTAGCAACATGATGAAACACACTGTCATCAATCCATTGACGGATAACACCAATGGCTTTTCGATTAAGCCTATTCCATTCATCATCTTTCATACCCTCGGGTTTGGCACTATCACCCTCAACGGGTCCATACAAGTCTTTACAAAATAATAGGTCCTCCATTTTAGTTTTCCAAGTTACCCAATTGCTTCCATTGAAGCTAGACATACGACCCACATTCCCCTCCATTGATTTACACAAATAAATAAATCCAAATAAACCGTAAGCTCTGATACCAGTTGTTAGGGAAAATCGATGATTCCCCACAAGTAAATCAATCAATGGGAATAAAAACTAATGCGGAAAAATTAAATCAAAGGCAACACAAGAATTTTTACCTGGTTCCCTCAATGTGAGGTACGTCCACGGGATCGAAATACGATTCCACTATCAACCAAATAAGTTCCAAACGATTACAAATGAGACACGAATGGTCTCACAAAACCACCCTTAGGTGAATTTCAAATAATCACAAAATAAACTAGAGAAAAGACCTCACCAAATAGATGAACCAAAATCTTCAGAACCAAAGTTGAAGAAGACCCAAAATAACGAACCAAATCAACTCTACCAAAACACCCAAACAAAGATGCACTCAAATCAATTTTGATGCTGCTTCACAAAAGCCACCCGAAGCACTATCTCACCAAAGACAAGTATATGCTACTCCTTGACAAAGACGGCTCACATAAATAATATATTTCTATATTATTTGTGGTAGCCGAATAATTGACAAATATAAAGGAGGTATATTTCCAAGGCTTGACTCTAGCCGACCTCTATCACACAAGGATAAGGGGCCGAATGGGATAGAGGGCCGAATATGGTCCATCCCTATAGCCGAATATTAGAAAAGGTAATGACTGAAAAAAGTAGGCCTTGGTCCCGAGGATCAGAGGGGGCGAGTATAAATATAGTGACAACGGACTAAACAAGACACGCAAGAACTACTACTAAAGAAAGAACTTAGTAAATGAGCTTAAAAAAGTAGAAGAACTGACTTGTCCGTCGGAGTGCTAATTCCGGCACCCCCGACCGGAGTATTTGTATCTTTTCAGGTGACTAGTTGAGAATCATTGGCGTCTTCCAGGATCTGAAGAGTATTTCCAATCCACTCCCCCACACTTGGCGCCGTCTGTGGGAATACTCAAATACATCCATGGAAGGCGTGACCGAAGATCCTCCAATAGCCACCGACGAGATTGCGCAGGAAGACAACCTCACCCCAGCTAATATGCTCGGAAAAGAAACCATTGCGGCACGACGCGTTCTGAACTTTGATTCGCCAACAACTTCAGCACAAGAAACAATGCAAGCTATCATGGAACAAGCAAAGCAGAATGAACAAAGGCTCGAGAACATGATCGGCGAGAACAACGACTCGCCAAGATTTGGCCTGGAGGTAGCAAAATCTAGAGGCCATGCGCCAGAACGAGCAACCTCCGAGGGCGGCGCGGACCCGGTTCGACCAAAGGATACCGATAGCAACTCCAACTCATTATCCACGGAGCTTGGCGCGAGGCGATCTGAAACCTCCGGCTCCTCCGAAAAGGTTCGCGAACAAGGAGCAAGCGCGGGAGGAGCGGCTCAACGAGGAGGACCGCACGATCCTTTATTCGACGGATCGCGAGGCGTCCTCGCCAAGAAATTCAAAGCTCGTCGTTCACTCTTCTGACGGAAAATCGGACCCCCCGATCATATCCGTCATTATAAACAGCCATGACGCCGCGGAGACAATGAAGCCCTCATGTGCGAATATTCCCTAGATCTAGGTCCACTAGCCGTCGGTGGTATTACAAGTTGGAGCCACCGATTAAAAGCTTCCACCAAGCTGCGAAGTCCTTCAGGGCGGGTTCATCACCAACGAGGTACAACCAGCGAGCCGACTCCCTGCGGGCCACGCAAATCGGTCGGGAGACGCCGAGGCGTATTCGCGCGATATTGGGAGTGCTTCAACCTTGTTGACAGCGCTGCAACGACTCCATGGCCATCACCGCCTTCAAAATGGGCCTACATCCCGGCGATTTTCTGCGTGGTTCACGACGAAGGCCCCCAAAGCGGTCAGGCATTGATGAAGAAAGTTGAAGAATCTTGTAAAGTCGAAGATGATGCCACGAGGACAAAAGCGGACAAATATCGACCAAAAGCGGCCCTCCAAAATTGCTCGACCAATAAACTCCGCCGCCACAAAGCCACGAGCGACAGCGAACAAAGCGAGACAAGAGGCGGGACACGCCGATCAAATGATCGGTGCTCCCACGAGCGAACGAACAACTACAAGTCGGCAATGAGACGCTCAAGGCGAACCGACAAGAAGTATCTGAGTTAGAGGCCGTCGCGGCAATAATGACCAAAGTCCGGCACCTTCCGTTTTTAAGTGGCGTCGAAGATGGTGGGTCCTCCGACACACGGAGGAGGGATGACGATGCGAATATCACAAAGATCACGCCCGCGAAACCGAGAGGCATTACTGTTGAAGGATCATCTGGAGGAAGCTGGTGCAAGATGGCCGACTACCCCAATCGTAAGCAAGGCGGACCAACCAAAGCACTAGCCTTGAGGCGTGATTCACCTCTCGGAGTGATCCACATAATCTGATGGCCGCGCCCCGGCCGTGCACGATCCAATCGCACCAACTCCCCAACAAAATAACCGTCAACCGGCGGGACGGAGAGGCTCAGCAATTAAGTTCGATGACTCAGGCCTCGCCGAGCGATGGTCACCACGTCGATCCCTTGGTCGTCAAATTACGCATCTGACAATTCAACGTTGAACACATTCTTATAGACACAGGAAGCGCATCGGAGATCTTGTACTACAAAACTTTTGTTGAACTCGGCCTCAACGAGTCAGATCTGTCACCGTCATCTCAGACACTGTTCGGCTTCAACGCGAATCCAGAGTACCCGTTGGGGAGGGTCGTGCTACCGGTTCGAGCGGGCTCAAAAACGGTCGACGTGGAGTTCTTGGTTGTGAAGCTTCCGTCGCCGTACAATGCCATCATGGGGCGCCCCTGGTTGCATGTCATGAAGGCTGTCCCAAGCACCTACCATCAGCTTATGCGCTTCCCAACAGACCGTGGCATTGAGGAGATTCATGGCTCACCACAATCCGCCAGAACGTAGATTTTATGTTGTTCCATTTACGGACCCGACTTGTGGGATCCGATACTTATCTTGGTACCGCATTTTAATGAAGATCGATTTTCTCTCTCCTTCGAGCCTCGTAAGTCCAGTAAAGTCTCCGAATTCGGAGCGCCCTTTGGTGCATCACCTTAGGGCCGAATAAGCCTTCGGATTCGGAGCGCCCTTCGTGGATATCACGATTGGCAAAATTAAAGTCTCCGGTCGGGCGCCCTTTGGTGCATCACCTTAGGGCGAATAAGCCTTGATTCGGGCGCCCTTCGTGATATCACGATTGGCGAATAAGCCTCCGGATTCGGGCGCCCGTGGATATCACGATTGGCAAAATTAAAGTCTCCGGTCGGGCGCCCTTTGGTGCATCACCTTAGGGCGAATAAGTCTCCGGGTGGGCGCCGCTGGTGCATCACCTCAGGGCCGAATAAGCCTCCGGATTCGGATCACCCTTCGTGGATATCACGATTGGCAAAATTAAAGTCTCCGAATTCGGAGCGCCCTTTGGTGCATCACCTTAGGGCCGAATAAGTCTCCGAATTCGGAGCGCCCTTTGGTGCATCACCTTAGGGCCGAATAATCCTCCGGATTCGGAGCGCCCTTCGTGGATATCACGATTGGCAAAATTAAAGTCTCCGAATTCGGAGCGCCCTTTGATGCATCACCTTAGGGCCGAATAAGTCTCCGAATTCGGAGCGCCCTTTGGTGCATCACCTTAGGGCCGAATAAGCCTCCGGATTCGGAGTGCCCTTCGTGGATATCACGATTGGCAAAATTAAAGTCTCCGGATTCGGAGCGCCCTTTGGTGCGTCACCTTCGGGCCAAATAAGGAACTAAGCCGTGCCTTAGCCAGCCCACGAGAACGACCCATCCCGGTTAAACTCGTACCCCGCCTAAGGCAAGGGCCGATCCCTGAATACAGGAAACAGGAAAAATACTTAAGCTACTCAAAAGTTCCGGCAGCAAACTAGCCAATGGTAAACGATTAAACCATACGAAATGAGATGCTTAACCATTAAAAGTTGGGATTAGGAACATTCATTTGGCACAGCTAAACAAAAGACCTTCAGAGCAAGACTCAACTATATGAAATAACACTTTTATTTGATTTAACGGTTGTTACACGTGATTAATCGCGTTGAACATTACAATATCTATCTCTAAATTTCTAAAACAAAGCAACTAATCGCTCTAATCAGGGCAAGCATGTTGCCGGGCCTTTGACACCATCGACAATGTCAAGGCCAAGATCCAAGACAAGGAAGGTTAGTGGCAACGGTCGTTGCGTCTCCTTTCGGGCCGATCTGCTTCAACAACTTCGAGGCTGACGCGTTCCCAGTTTCTCCTTTCAGCGTTCCACCTCCCACACCGGAGAATTCTCCGCCGCAAACCATCTCCGCGCCAAGATCGGCCGGAACTTGAGCTCCTGCAACTATCACCACCATCTGATGGTGAGAACTCTTGATCATCCCACGCAACAGATGCTGGCGAGCCAAATACGTTTGATTGCACAAAGCGCCCGCCAGTCTTAATCTCACCAATGGCGCGATCTCGAGGCCCAGATCCCGGTGATTTCATTAACATCAAACCCTCGAGGCGTCGGTCAACATTCTCCATGACCTAGTCAACCCAACGGTTGGCTAAAACGCGCAGACTGCGCAACGGTTGGCTCACGGCTTCTTTAAATTTCAACAACACACGCCGAAATGGCTATATTCAAAAGAAAACGACCATTACATGTAGGCCGCAGGCCGATCACGCCAACGAATCGGCGCATCGATTTAACATGAGGCCGATTGGTATATTCACATCTATCCAAACATTTATGCAATAAAATTAAACACGCACACGCCGAATGCAGAAGACAATTCGTTATTTTCAATAAAGCGTCTTTTATTCAAAAAACCGAGAAATTACATAATCTCGAACGCGACCCGCTGAACCTTACAACAATTAAAGTCATAGTACAATTAAAGTCAATGCGGCGTCGCCTCATCCACGCGCTCTTCTCAACTTCGAAAGCGTAAAACGGAAAGTCCTTCTCGTGGTAGAGAGGTGACGCCAATTTATGCTGACAAGGGAAGAGATTCGCGACTTGAGTTGCTTTGATCCAACCATGCTGAACCCACGGTTTTCACATCGGCAAACCTCTTGACAAGCTTCTCCTTGGTCTTTGGATCCCAACCAAGCGCTCTTCGTGGAAACCTTTTCATAAGACCTCCCTTGGCGGACTCCAAGGCGAACATGCTCGCCGTTTCTCGTCGGCAAGGGCGGCGCTTATAATGAACTTCGTAACCCTCTTCCACGATGGATTCACCGCCTCACCGGGTTGTGCTGGAGCCATCTTGATCTTTCTTAACTCACGTTCAGCCGCCTCCACGTGAGCCTCCAAACTACGGATATGCTCATCCTTTTTCTCCATTTCTCGGTGGGCGGCGCGCAATCGCATGCCGACTTCATAGGCCGTATAGAGCCCTTTCACCACCCCGTGAATGCCCTCGCGAAACACCGTAGTCCCGACGACCAATCATAGGCTGAACTTCCGGAGAAATATTTATCGAGCAAACTCGACCGCCACGTCTGGATCTCGAGCGATCGAGTCCGCTTCCGTGGGCTTATTCTTCACAAATCGCAAAACTTAACGGGCTCGGATTCGCGTCGACCTCCTTTCGACTTGGCGTGTGGCGATCTCCCACAGGATCGCCTATCCCGCCTAGGCGACCTACTACGACGTCGAGAGATTGGCGCCTCTCGACCCATAGAACTCTTATTCGCGATGCTGAAGCGCCACGGTGTTCACCTCGATGCATATCACCGCCAAGCTCGGCCAGTGTCTTGGCTTCCCCTTTCTTTGTTGAAGAAGAGCTTGTTTGACATTCGCTGTGATCTTCTCTCGAAGTCTCACCTGATACCTACCGACTCTTAAAGCGTACCTTTGATCATTTAACACTCGCGGCGTGACACGATCGGCGGGTTCATTAATCGCGAAACCCAAGCGCCCGGCCGACTAAATTAACGGCAAGACAAAATTTGGTTCGGGCAAGAGCGAATCATCAATGCATTCGCTAAACTACTCCAGCCGGCTCACTAATTGATCCCCCTGTCAATCTGGGGCCCAAGATCAATAGGCAATGAAATTGCAAATGGTGAT
Source organism: Camellia lanceoleosa (assembly GCA_025200525.1). NCBI lineage: Eukaryota > Viridiplantae > Streptophyta > Magnoliopsida > Ericales > Theaceae > Camellia > Camellia lanceoleosa. Next base: position 42,610,094 of record CM045770.1, on the reverse strand, counting down.
TTTGATGGGACGTGAACTGAATCTGCAGGAACCCAGATATTGAACAAGCTTTTCTTCTCTACCCTCAGCGGTTGGCGACTTCGGATAAATTTTTAGATAAAATCTAACTAAAGTTTGGACAAGACGATATTCTACGTAAAGTTATCCGGCTCACGCTCAATCTGTTCAGACCAAATACCCCAGCCGGCTCACAAGTCGGTCTCCTCACTTCGTAATCTTTTTATGAACCCATGGTGAGGCAAGGCGCATTCACAAATCGGCGTTTCCCCACAAAGTATATGCAATCTTGGTTTTACTAAATTCATCAAACCACGTAACTCTTTGATACAACGTGCGTGTGGTAGTAACAAAAAATTACACGATTAATTACAAGATCAAAATTAAACCACAGAACTCTTTCATACAAAGTGCACACAATAAATTTCATTAATAAATTTACAAGGAAATTTTCATTAATAAATTGCCCACAGATGCCAACCAATTTATACATGAAAACTACATTAAACAAAAAACAAAAACAAAAACAAAAAGCGCGCTTTCGATGGCGGCTCCAGATCATTCTTGATTATCCGATTCAAGCGGCTCAACATCCACTGCTCATAAGGGATTGGCAAATCAATGTAGCCTCGGCGAGGGCTTTGAGCCACCCATGTTTGAACCGCGATTCTCAAATTTGGATACTTCTTCAACATATTCCGTCGAGGCGGCGCCTCTCCCCGCCTCAAGGCCTCGTCGGCTTTCTCGCGAGGCCTTAAGCTCCTCTAAGCGAGCTTCGCCCAGCAAGTGCCTTCTTGGAAAGATTGAGCGATTCCTCGCTCGCACTTGCCCTTCCTCAAGATCAACACGAAGTTACGTGACGCTGAGCCTCTCTTTCTCCGCTTCGCAGCGCTCCATTTCAGCCCTCATAATTTCGAACTCGGCCCTACTTTTCTGACCTTCCAGCTCCGTTTGCAAATGGTCAGCTCTCCCGAGGGCACCACGCAGGCGGCGGCCCAAGTCGGCAATCCTTCCGACCATCTGCAAAACAAGTCGGTATGATTAGACGCCTTTAACAAACAAGACCGATTAGACACCTCTAACAAACGAGACCAATATGTAGCTTACCAGATATGCCGATTGAGCGACTAGGCAACGGCAAAACATCGTGCCGCGGCACCAAAGGTTGTGTTGTCAGCCGGAAGAGAAATTGAAGCCGCCAGGCTCAGAGCCACCGCTGGATCCTCGATGGCCGAAGCGTCGGATAAAATCGGCATATCCCTGATCTTTGGCTGAATGACGAACGGAGCGACCACGTCCGGTTCTTCAAGCCGAGGCCGTTTCCTAACAGGGCCAGCTTCCGCACTCTCCTCTCCCTCGGCACCACGGCTCTGGCCTTGCTCCGGAATCAGCCGTTCCTCGTCGGCTTGTTCTCCTTTTTCCGTATCAAACGCAGCAATCTCAACCGTCCCCTCAGAAACGGGCACGAAGGGCTTTATCAAGCTAGGGTCTGATACAGCGCATTCGGCCTTCTTTCGGGCGGCTATCCGCTCGGCATTCCTTTTACGCGCCATCTGCGTTAGGCTTTCCTTCGCCATACCCTCAAAGAAATCGCCGGGTAGATCCTCCAAGTTCGCAAAAATATCCCCGGAAGAGAAGTCTGCTCGTCCTGACCCAGACGGCTCGGCGGCCTCGAACGACGAGCGTACGGCTTCGTCGCCCTTTACAACCCCCTCAGTAAATCCCCCAGTCGGATCGGCAATCACCTCGAACTTTGTTGGCGTCCTCCCGAATCGAAGGCTGTGAGACCGATCTGCCTAAGGTTTATAATTTGGGGAAGATAAGGGCGAGTTGTTGATTCTTATCGAATCGGAATGTGATCTGCGGTAGAAGCGTGGTGTAAGTGGGCTCGTCTTAGAAGGAGAATATGGGCGGCCCTTCCTTGCTTTTGCAAGTTTGGGCGGCGAAATAAGCGAGTCGATCTTGACCTCCCCAAGAACCACGTCGTCAACTGAAGTCAGAACTTTCTTCAACCTATTGCCTGCAGAAGATAAAAAGCGATTTAGAGAAAAGAGTCGAATAAGAGATAGACCAACAAATATAAGGTATTGCGTGGCAACCTGGGTCATCCTTATGTCTAGGAATAGGGTCCAAATGATCCTCCCCTTCAGCGAACTCCCAGTTACCTCGGACGTTGACCATCATGTCGTCAACCCGCTTACCAGAACTGGCAAGCATAGTCACCAAGTGATGGTCAGTATCTTTGGCTCTGAGGAAATATCGCCCAAAACCGGAGGATTTGGCTAAGGCGTAATCTTAATGGCGGAATCCCAAGGTTAATCCTAAGGCGTTGATTCAACTCTACAACCCCATGATGATCGAAAGAAATTTACATTGGTGAAGGAATCAAGCCCCAATAACGGAGAACGGCCCTAAGAAGTGTAGGAAGCGAACCCGCCCTCGAATGGATAAAGAGGAAATACGATCGTGTTTTGATCTTCCCTCTCCATGTCGAGGCGTTGTCCGTTACAAAGGGATAAGTGGACGTCGTCAGAATAGAAAAATGCCACCGGAAACCGGAGACACGATCCTCGAAGGAGGTCCTTCAAATGTTTGGCCATCCTAGCGGAGAACTAAATACTTGAAGCTAAAATAGCAAGCGAAAAAGTAGGATTACAAAGAAGGGATGAAGAGACTTACGAAGAAGCGAGAGAGCGGGAAGGCGGAAGAAGTTGCGAGAAAAATGCGAGTCGCGGAGAGATATGCACTTGGCGTTCCAAAAGCCCGAAAATTAACGAAACTGAATTGAAAGGACCAAAATTTCAAATCGCAATAAATCTTGATATCGCATGAATAGAGCGGAAAGCGTAATGATGGACAAAAAGCGCGCTCCCTGACATGTATTGGGGAACGCGAAGCCGCGTGATGATAAGCTTCTCGAATTCTGAACCGAACACGCTGATTGACTACCGTCAATAGGGAGTTCGGAGGGCAATTGTGGTAGCCGAACAATTGACAAATATAAAGGAGGTATATTTCCAAGGCTTGACTCTAGCCGGCCTCTATCACACAAGGATAAGGGGCCGAATGGGATAGAGGGCCGAATATGGTCCATCCCTATAGCCGAATATTAGAAAAGGTAATGATTGAAAAAAGTAGGCCCTGGTCCCGAGGATCAGAGGGGGCAAGTATAAATATAGTGACAACGGACTAAACAGGACACGCAAGAACTACTACTAAAGAAAGAACTTAGTAAATGAGCTTAAAAAAGTAGAAGAATTGACTTGTCCGTCGGAGTGCTAATTCCGGCACCCCCGACCGGAGTATTTGTATCTTTTCAGGTGACTAGCTGAGAATCATTGGCGTCTTCCAGGATCTGAAGAGTATTTCCAATCCACTCCCCCACATTATTGATTCTAGGGTTTGTTTTATCAAAACCCTAACTGTAACCAAATTGGATTGAGCCTCCACAAATATAATATATAAAAATATATTATACTAAACCAAGTTAAATTAAAACTCTTTTTCCAAAACCAATTAGGTCCCACACTCTAATAAGAAGGTATACCCAACATAATGAGTGGTTTCAAACTTCAATTTAGCTACGCCTTGGAAGATTTAGCTTGTATTTTTTTTTTTTTTTTGTTATATACAAACGCGGAAATATCGAATAATTACTATAATTGTAAATATTGCAAGGCTTGAAAAGTAGTTAAATACTAATTGTGAAGAAACATAGTCTCTTTATTATAAGAAAGAATACAACAAATCATCAACATCAATCAAAAGGATGATTGAATTACACTTTTTTTAGACAGGAATTAATTTACACTTAAATTACCAATTGACACAACAAATAAATAAATAAAATAAAATAATGAAGAATACAATATCTTCAAACATTTGGAAGCTTTAATCAATTAATAATTCACAATGTGGCAATTTTTCCTAATCTCACCATGTTTGCCAGTGAGGACGTCAATGTAGCCCATGCGCACCATAGCAGAAGCAAACTTGGCCTCCCACTTGGATCCATATTTAGCATTGTACATCACTGCCTTAGCCGTTGAAGGGCTGCTTAGTAATGTCTGGTCTGAAGTCAGTACCCCACGGTGCTTCTTCAATACTGTGTAGTACTTGTTGTCCAAACGATTTGGCGTTAGAACATCAAGAGCAACTGTTGGATTGATGGCAGCACCGGCGTTGCTTGGTGGGCACTTTGTTTTCAAGAATGCTGCGTAGTTTGGATCCATGGAAGGATCTTGTCGGTGAGTGGCATTGAAGGAGTAAAGGCGGGTGGAGAAGGAAGAGCAATGAGAGACACCAATGGAGTGAGCACCAGAGAGTGTCACCATCTCGTCACGTGACAATCCTTTTCTGGCAAAGTTATCCTCCAGCTGTGTGGCGTTGAAGAAGAGAGCCGGTAGATTTTGTGGAATATCATCACTCAAAGACACACGTCCATCACGACGTCCTGCTGGCACGGCATTGTTTATCCCTCCAACCATGAAGGCACTGTCGCGAGCAGCGAAGGCAACAATGTCCGCGCATGAGACAGTTTTAGGGCATATGGCTTCAATTTGGGCCTTGGCTTCGTCAATCACCTCGAACCCTCGTAAGCTTGGGTTATTGGCTGGATGTTCTTTCTCAGCTGGTTTTCCTGGTGTTGAATCGAGTAGCACAGAACCATCACAACCCTGAAAAGTAAAAACATTTAGTAACATTAACTAACGGTGGGTGCGAAAGTAACGGTGTTTTCAATTCGAACTATCTTTTGAGTTGTGTTTTTTATATAATAATGTAGATAAACAATAAATTATTTTATGAGAACGAAACTACAATAATATATATTAATTTAGGAAAGGGTATAGGATAGGCGCATACCCTGACAAAGCAGTCATGGAAATGCATCCTAATGAGGCCTGCAGCAATGCCTGGATTCTTGGAAATGGCTTTGCTCACAGCTTTTCTAACAATTTCCTCAGCAGATGGACAAGTTGTTTGGTAGAATCCCAGTTTGAGTGGTACTACTACTGGTGAAGCTATAGCAGAGATAGAAAATGAGAAAATCAAACAGGAAGAGATCACTAGTGCAAGGACTTGGAACCTCGAGCAATTTGGATCCATATTTAGAATGAGAGAGACCGATCGAAAAAGAGCTGACAAGTATGTAGTACAAAGCTGAAGGAGAAAGCTACTACTAGTAATTGCTAGATATGGAGATAAATAGTTGAGGTGGATAGCGAAGGCGATATAGGAAGCATATATATAGATAGATGGGTGGGTGGAGGAGAAAGATGATTGATCACTTAATAATTCTCAAATGCTTCTTGTAATGTGAAGGGTGGAGTTGGTTTTACTTTTGAAATCAAAACGTGTGTAGTATTTATTAGCTGTATTTCATTGCACAACGCAATGTTGTAGTTTTCTTGAGGTTGTCTGTCTTTGAACACTTCTACCACCCTTCACTGAGTGAATTGTTTATGTATTAATTAATTTCTTTCTATATAAACTCTTATTTTTTGGGTAATTACAAAATAGTTTTGAAGTATGATATGACATTATTTATGTGGTATTCTAAACCAATCACTTAATAAAAAAATTTATAAGTAAGAATTATAACTGATTTTTATTAAGTAGTTGAGACTTGAAAGAAAAAATATAATCATATAAATAATATCACATGATGTTTTGAGAGTTTCCTCTTTTTTACATATTTATATATATATTTTTTAATTTATTGTTTCATTATGACTTTTCTAAAAAAAGTCAGCTTCGAATTAAAAAAAAAAAAAAAATTGTTTTTCTTTTGGGAGGGGAGAAACTTTCTAATTTTGAACATGAATTATATCGGTTTAAAAAATATGTGGTTTAGTGAGGCGGGCCGGCAGTCGACAGCCATGGATTTAGCTTTTGCAAGATCAAAGTCATGTCGTTAATTGTGTGCCCCCATGCCACCATCTATATTGAATTGAAGTGGATCCTTTCCATGCTTTTTTATATTGTATTCTATTTCGACAGAGATGAGATGATGAGATAACCCTATATATATGGATTGAATATTGTTAATTAAGATCAAAAATTATATTTAATTTTCAAGTTTATTGATATAACAATTAATTAAGATATTAAAGATAGCGCTTTCTCATATCTTATCTAATCATTAATCAATCATATTACTCACACATTATTAGATTTATAAAATAGATTTAAAAAGTACACTTACATATCATTTTTCTTATGAATTTACTTCGTATAATAAATAAACAAATAATATTTACATTACTTGTCTGTGACTGCATAGATGAAAGAGACAAATGGCAAGACATAACGCGGCGAGAGTTGTTAAACTATGTGTATGTATACAATTGAAAATTTTAAATGAAAATGATATATAAATCTATTTTTTAGATCTATTTTTTAGATTTAATGATGTGTTAATTGATTGATAATTAAAAAATAAATAAGAAAGAATTAACTTTGATATTTTAATTGAGTGCAACATCATTAGATTTAAAAACTAAATTTAATTTTTAAACTACGCGCGGGAGGCGATTTTTCTACATGTTTGTGTAATTCTTCCATTTGTTTATGGTTAAGGACAAGAAAACTAGAGACGAGCTTGTTACTACGTCAGTCAAAATTATACAAAAACGAGTTTACTCAAACTAAAAGGATTTAAAAAACCGAAAGAAATAAGCTATATAAAATATTATTTTATTTTTATTTATATTTTACTCTCTTTTTTTAATTAAATTTTTATATAAATTTATTAATCAAACATAAGGATAATGTCTTAGTCTATCACAAACAAATTTCATACAGTCTTTTATAATATTGGGGTTGTTTGTTGTAGTTTTTAAGAGATGATTATAACTTATTTTAATTTAAAAATTTGTGTTAAACTGTTTGATATAATTTCTACTTGTAACTTATTAGACAGAAATAATTTAAATAAATTAATTATTTAAAAGCTGTGAAAGTGGTGTATTTAATTTCTACTTTCTAGTTATTAGATTTTAACTTAGTAAAATTCTACCAAACAGGACCATTATTTGTATGTTATTCTGGACCAATGAAAAATTGAAACACTCACTAAAATCAACTAACTAATAAAGAAGAAAATTTTTCCTTATATGATTTGAAACGAAGTAAAATAATTACACTTTCAACATGACTTTATCAAGGTGCCAAGCTGGATCCATTGTTGATGACGGCTTGAGAAAACGACACGCTTGAATATTTTAAAACAGAAAAAATGATTTAGAGCACTAAAAGAAGAGCATTAAAGAAGCATTAAATTGTCTTTTTCATCTTTGTGTTTTGTCTTTTTCCTCTTTTCTTGTTATTTTAATTTTTTTTTAAGCATGCCACCTCACTAGAGCTGCTTTTAGTAGTTTTCTTTTAATGGTCTGTATTATAGTTGTTTAAAGCAAAGAGGGTAATTCATATTCAAAATTGTAAGGTAACCATTTGGTTTACTTTTTAAAATTTTATTTTATTTTTAAATTATGATTTGGATGAAATATATTAACTAAACATATTTTTAAAATGTGACTTAAAATTATTTTCAAAACTCTTATCTTTTCTTTTTATTTTATTATTATTATTATTATTATTATTATTATTATTATTATTCAATCACTTTTTTTTCCTGTCATCTCTTGTAACACTTCAAAAAATGCAAATTATAATTATATGAATTATCCATGTGTTAATTGCGAATTATATGATTTAATTCATGTATATTTGTCTAAATTGAGAAATTATTTGTTAAGAATACAACTTTGGAATTGAAATTGATGACATAAATAGGTTCAGAAATCAAAATTGTGTACAAGGATATGTTAATTGGAATTTTTATAATTATTTGGGAAGTTTAATTGAGTTGATCTAAAAGGAAACATTTTTTAATGGAAGGAGCTACACAAAGGGGGTGGATTCCTATTCTGAGACAAAGGGGTGGACATCGAAGAGGTCAAAGAAGAGGAGTGGTCGAGGATCGCACAAGCTCCTTCACTGTATTTGTAGATAAACTACCAAGATCAGTGAATCCGAAGGGGCTGTATCACATCTTCTCCAAGTTTGGAGTGGTGAATGATGTTTTTATCCCGCAAAAGAGAAGGAAGCTAACCAACACACGATTTGGGTTTGTAAGGTTTACTTGCTCTGTAGCTGCAACAGTAGCTGTCCAGAAAGCAAATGGATTGTGGGTGGACGACATGGCAATAGAGGTAAAGCATGCAGCTTTTGGTAAGGATCAGATCCACGGACGAAGTGTTACAGATCCATTGCGTCCGCAAGCACCAATGTCCAATGGCTAACAAAAGGAAGGAACAAGCAGAGCAGGAGGATCTACAGTCCAAAAGTCATATGCACAAGCAGTGGTAGGACAAAATAAAGCTCACAATGACAGCCTTATTCTGAAGGCTGAGGAACTAGGGAACGGGTGGCTGTACGAGAGTGTAGTGGTTCGCTTGAAGACGGAGTATGTGTAGATGTCCCCGAACGCATCCCGGGAAAAGGAGTGCGAGTCCCCTCCGTTCTGGTTCGATATTGGGTCACTACAGTTCGAATGACTCAAATGTCATGGTTCTTAATCTTGAACCAAAGAATCCAAATCTGGCAAATCGTTTTGAGAAAAACAGATTTTTAGAAAAGAAGTACCAAACATGGACTGCTTTGCCAGATACAGAGTCGCCACCTAAATGTTTTTTTTTATGGAAAATTTAAGAAACCCTGACTCGGTGCCAAAGGCCACTTGTCCGTCATCACCAAAGTTGCCTCGGCTCGGGAACTTGGGTACGATTGGGGAAGGTCACTTGGAGCACCTTCGCGCCGTCAACAAAGACCTCTACTAACCATGATATCTGTTTTTGAAAACATTGTGAGTTCTTATTCCGGTTATTAGCCTAGGTTACTATGTGATGCGCACAGCATATAAGTATAAACTGGATCGCCTGAATTGGAACAAAACATTTCATGTTTGTTTGTTTGAAAATGGTTTGATGGTGCTACCCGCAGGTAGGCTAAGACGTGGATTTGCCACCCTCAGGTGGGCTTAGAAAACATGATTTTGCCACTATCTAGTGGGCTTAAAACAAACATTTTATGAATTGTCCCAATTCAAGTAACTCAACCTCCACCCACAGGCATTCAAGGCAGTTATATCACATAAGCACATAGCCTCATGGTAAGCATGCTATTCATGGCAGTCACTCACACGCATGCAAGGATGCTAAAGCATAAAAACTCACCGAGTACTCCAAGCCAAAACAAAAACTCATTAGAAATCATGCATGATCCTAAATATGCTGAAATGCCTAATGCAACACATGCAAAATGCAACTATAGCAGGCTCGGCTATTCTAAACATGGCATATGAAATGCTACAACTAACAAGTATTCAATTTGGAATTGAAATACTGTAGACACCCCATTTTTGACCGACCTTAAGACTCAGACGTCACCGATTGAGCGCTCGGTGATGTTGCATACTGTGCTCGTTCAGAAGCCTCAGAGTCACGGCCGTGCGCCCTACCTCCGGACTTCCGAACTTTCTCTTGTGCCTTGTCTCGGTTTGCGAACCAGACTCAGTTTTCTCTGTTTTCTTTCCTGAGGGGAGGGAGTGGTCCTGTAGGCTATCTCTCAGTGGCCGTGAGCTACTTTTCGTGGCCGTAGGCCATTTTGCCCATTTCGGAGCCCGGTTCCCGGTTTTCGGGACCGTCAGGCCGTGTGCCTCGGTTCGGGACCGCCCAACCATCTCCGATTTCTCCGGTTCTTGGCAAGTGCCTCTGTTTTATCATTCCGAGGAACACTGGGGCCTCTGATACCCACTTCGTGGCCGAACACCACTTTCGGTGCTCACAGCCTATTTTCGGGACCTTGAACCGCGCGGTTTTGGTCCCCGAGCATTCATTTTACATCGGTTTTTGTTCAATTTTGGCAAGTGCCTCTGTTTTATCATTCTGCGGGACACTGTGGTCCGAGAGACCAGCTTCGTGGTCGTGCACCACTCCCGGTGCCTAACAGCCCACTTTCGGGGCCTCGAACTGCGTGTTTCGGCTCCCGAACCTTCATTCTACATTTTTGGGCTCCGACCCAAACTTGAGATAGTCATATTTTGAGGTCCTTTTCATGTTTTATTAAGGACCTCTTACTGTTTGACATCTCCATCTGTCACTTGCCTTTTTACCTCTTTTTGGGCCTTTTTGCACGGTATTTTAGGCGTACTTGTGGGCTGCGTTGGATTTGGGCGTAAACTACAAAGTGTCTTATTTTGAGCCTCTCTTCAACTTTGTTGAAGGACTCTCGGCCATTTGAAACCCATAGCTACCACTTTCCCTTTTGGCCATTTTTGGCGGGAAACTTGATATGTTTTCCCTCCCTTTTTTCCCTCCATTTCCCCCCTCATTTTGTCTATATAACAGCAGCCCCAAATGTGATTTTTAGGGTTAGAAAATCTGATTTGGGAGCTCCTCCATACAATCTCTCTCTCTATATTTAAAACACCAAAATCATTCAAGTCCCTAGCCCATTCCTTCATCAACCCTAAGCTCCACCATCACCATTCAATTTCCAGCAGCAAAGAAGGGTTCCTCAGAGGCTTAGAAGCAACTTTCATCAAGGGAAGAGGAAGCAAAAGACTTGTCTTCAAGGGTAAGCTACTAAATCCTTTTTTCTAGCATTTTCTTGCATCAATTCTTTGCCCTACTTCCTTTTTGTTTTGGGCTCCGACCCCTACTGGTTTTGTGCTTATTTTGAGCCCCTATACAACTTTGTAGAAGGGCTCAACCTCATTTGGTGTCTCCATGATATACTTCCTTCAATATCACTCTTTAGGCCATTAATTTGCATGCTTTGTTTGGCTTTTGAGTGATCTGATTTTGAGCATATTTTATACTGTGAGTGGGATTATTTTGAGCCCCTCTTCAACATTGAAGAAGGGCTCAACCATGTTTGGTGGCTCTAGCATGCACTTCCTTTGAAATTCTTCCATTTTACCGTAAACTTGCATGCTACTTTTAGCCTATATGAATTTATTTTTGGAGTATGCTATAAACTGATTATGGGCTTATTTTGTGTCCCTCTACAACATTGTAGAAGGGACCAATCTTGTTTGGTGCTTCCATGAATGGCCTCCCTTTGTACCTCTCTTTGGCCATGTTTTGCATACCTCTTTGAGCCTATTTGGTCACTGTTTTGAGCCTTCATCAGGCTTAGAAAGTGACTTATTTTGGTCCATTCTTCATGATTTGTTAAGGGTTTTAGGCCATTTGATGATTGGTTTTGGCACTTCCTTTGTATTCCTCCATTTTTCCGTAAAATTGCATGTTTTGTTAGGCTTGCTTAGCTTCGGATTTCAGCCTTCATCAGGCTTAGAAAATGTCTTTTTTTGGTCCATTCTGAAAGTTTTATTAAGGGTCTTAAGTTGTTTGGTCATTGCTTATGATACCTCTCTTTATAGCCCTCTTTTGGCCCAATTTTGCATGCTATGTTTAGTATATCTACACACTGAATTGGAGGCTATCATCTATTGTAAATGTACATATTTTTGGTCCCTCTTTAGTTTTGTAGAACTGTTTTTTGGGGTTTGAGCATTGTAAATACCACTTGCTTTGTAATTCCCCTCTTTTCCCGTATTTTTGCATGCCATTATTGCCATATCTATGCTCACAATTTGGCCTTGTTTTGTACTGAAAAAATGCTATTTTTGGGGCTGCCTTGCTACTGTTCTTGCTTTCATGTACCAATTTTGCATGCTTAGCATAGCCGTAGGCCATTTCGGGTACTTAAAATCACATTTCGGGATGATTTCATGCGTTGATCGTCATTTTGCATCATTTCGAGGCTGTTTTCCCCTTTATTTAGCTACTGAAATTTGGTTTACATGCTTGCATATCATTTTCCATGTCATTTCATGCTTTAGTGCATTGCCTCGGTTTGCGTGCCCGTGGGCACGCACTTCGAGGCATTCCGTTTTCATTCATCGGCCTCCTATGTGAGTGAGCTGAGGCTCTCCCATGTTGGTGTAAGCCCATCGCGGCATTCCGTATGCCATTTCATTCCATTTCATCATCGCCTCGGTTTGCGTGCCTGTGGGCGCGCATTTCGAGGCACTTCGGTTGTATCCGATCTTTTCATTCCATCATCACCTCGGTTTGCGTGCCTGTGGGCACGCATTTTGAGGCAATTCAGTTTTACCCGATTTCCATTTCGCATCATCGCCTCGGTTTACGTGCCCGTGGGCACGCATTTTGAGGCACTTCGGTTTTACCCGATTTCCATTTCGCATCGTCGCCTCGGTTTACGTGCCCGTGGGCACGCATTTCGAGGCACTTCAGTTTTACCCGATTTCTATTTTATCATCGCCTCGGTTTACGTGCTCGTGTGCACGCATTTCGAGGCACTTCGATTTTACCCGATTTGCATCTCACATCATGGCCTCGGTTTGCGTGCCCGCGTGCACGCTTTTCGAGGTACCTTTTTTTTTTATCTGACGGCCTCTTACATGAGTGCGGCTGAGGCTCTCTCATGTTAGTGTAAGTCCAATTTGCATTCTGTATGCCATTTCATGCCTGTATGTCATCGCCTCGGTTTGCGTGCCCGTGGGCGCGCATTTCGAGGTATCTCATTTTAGTCCCATTGTACATCATTTTTCATGTCATTTCATGTTTTCATGCTATCATCTCGGTTTGCGTGCCCGTGGGCACGCATTTCGAGACATCTCATTTGCATAGCATTGTGCATGCTAGGATATATGTTAGTTGCATTTCACGCATATCATGCATATTGCATCGTGTTCGGGATAAGAGTTAGCCAGGGCACGGGAAACGAGGCATGTTTCGTACTCCGAGTGACGGAACGCGCCTCAATTCCCAAGTCACCGACATTCCGGATTACCCATGATGGAGTTAGGTTTTGTCATAGCATTCATATACATTCATCCTATATTGAGTTGTGCAATCCGATTCCTCGGCCATCATGCATCGAGATGCGTGATTGGTGGCACGAGGATCGAGGCATGCATATATTTGTGAAATACATTGCTATGCCCCTTTCCTGCTCTCTGTTGCAGCAAAATGAAGAATCAACAACCTTTCGAAACTCGGCGCGCATTTCGAGAAAAAGTGCAAACAGAGGCTAATCAGGGCATCCCAGTGGATTTCCGCGCCAAGCAGCCCAGCATACATCATCTATCAGAAGCGAGGCAGTCCCTGGCTTGCATGCCAGTTTTACTTCTTTTATAATTAATTTGTTAATTAATTAGAATCTGTTATTTATTGATTTGTATATTCTTTCATTGAATTTGTATATTTATTCGGACCCTCTGCGCGAGGGCACAACTGTAATAAGGGTGTGTGAGTGTGATGTATGTCTTCCAACCCCCATTTCTTTCTCCCTTTTATTTATCCGCTTACAATGGTTAGATATAGGGCATATTTCAATTAACATCTGACATAATGACATGTTTGCATCATTCATCTGTTTTGCACGCACCGGGCTCGGCGCATCATACAAACTGCACCTGTGTTTCAATTCCAAATTGAATACGTGTTAGTTGTAGCATCATCATATGCCATCTTTAGAGTAGCCGAGCCTGCTATAGTTCGCATCTTTGCATGTGTTACATTAGGCATTTCAGTATATTTAGGATCATGCATGATTTCTAATCAGTTTTCTGTTTTGGCTTGGAGTACTCGGTGAGTTTTATGCTTTAGCATCCTTGCATGCGTGTGAGTGTTGCCATGATAGCATGCTTGCCATGAGGCTAAATGCTTATGTGATATAACTGCCTTGAATGCCTGTGGGTGGAGGTTGAGTTATTTGAATTGGGACAATGCATTGATTTGTTTTAAGCCCACTAGATAGTGGCAACATCGTGTTTTCTAAGCCCACCCGAGGGTGGCAAATCCGCATTTTAGCCTACCTGCGGGTAGCACCATCACACCATTTTCAAACAAACAAACATGAAATGTTTTGTTCCAATTCGGACGGCCCAGTCTATACTTGTTTCTTCTTGAGCATCACATAGTAATCTAGGCTAATAAGGAATAAGAACTCACAATATTTTCAAAAGCAGATATCATGGTTAGTAGAGGCGGTCTTTGGCGCGAGAGGGGTGCTCACGATGTGACCTTCCCTAATCGTACCCAAGTTCGAGCCAACTTTGGTGATGACGGACCGCGTGGCCTTCGGCACCGAGTCAGGGTTTCCTAAATTTCCCATTTTAAAAAAATATTTAGGTGGCAACTCTGTATCTGGCAAAGCAATCCATATTTGGCACTTCTTTTCAAAAATCTATTTTTTTCAAAACGATTTGCTAGAGTTGGACTCTTTGGTTGATTTAGAACATAACAAAATCGAGTCGAGTATGGCGAGGTCCCAGGCGTTATTCTGATTCTGGCGACTCTTTGGGATTTAGAGAACTTGACTCGAACTTCGTGATATCTGGTTTTGACTACACTTGTGTGTTTCTTTGCATTGCATTTGCATTGGTGCGCCTAGGATACCGTGTTTGCCATATGCCATTCGAACGATTTGGGAGGCTTGTCTTGTCAAGTCATGTCCAAAATTTGATCGGCTCTGAGCTCTGACGACATGGGAACACAAACCCGATTTTACCGAGGCACCCTTTGACCATTCGACCTAGTGCATATTCGGATCCATAGTGACCATTCCAAACTAGGACAGTTGCTTACCCGTTTATAGGTTGTTTGAAGCATTGCGTGCGTGGTGAAACCCTAGCTCGACAAAATAGGACAGGAAACCCTACCCCAACATAGGGGTGTTTTGGCTCTCACTTATCTACTATGTGCTTGTTAGAGTCGTCTCTGAGGAATGCATGTATCGATCTATGAGTTTGGGCATCGAACTGCGGGCACCATTCGATATTGGATTGATTTACGAGGGTATCAGTTGAGGCGAATTTTGGGGGCGAGAATCGATGAGAGCACACTCATTCGGTTTTGTTCGTATCTATTCTAGTGAAATTAAATTTGAGATCTTGTCGTTTTCTCTTTTGCTAGGTAGTCCTGGAACTATAGCCGAAGGCTCGATATCCCCGAGGTTGATCAAACTTGTCTTGATAGACTTTGTCGGTCGAGATTCAGTTCAAGGGCCATCGGTGTTCGATTACGGATCCGTGGCCCTTATCCACTCCACCGATGAAACGGTCGGAGGTCTCGGTTTCTCTGCGAGGATAGATATACCGGTCGGTCGGATGGATCGTGAGAACACGTCGAGGATGGAGGCCATGATCGTCGAGATGCAAGAAAGTATGAAGCTCATGCAGAGAACGCCCGCCAAGCGGACTTTTCCAAGCGAAGTGCAATCATGGCTCGACAAGCGAGCTCATCACTAGGTTGCAGCAATGAGCAGAGCATCTGCCGCATCAAGCTCGTCCACTACCAGGGGTTCAGACACCCGGGGAAACACCCAATGTCCAGGAAGGTACGGACATTCGGTAGAACTCCGCCTCAATTTTACCCCAACTATCCAAAGCACCTACCAATCCGCCGGACTCTCCCTTCGAGTTTGAAGTCGACCCTACAGCGTTGAAATTAAGCAAACTTGAGAAGATGTTTAAGAAATCTCAAGGAGTCAACTCCATCCCGGACATTGGAGATGGATATACTGATTCGGTGGTGACATTGGGACCGGTTCAAGATGCCTCACATTGACCGTTTTGACGGGTCGAGAGATCCCATGGTCCACGAGTTTGTTTCGGATGTTCTGCCGATGGGCTTGACAAAATCTGAAGCTCTCCTTTTGCGGGACCTGCCGGGTGTTGCGGCCATCTAATCACGCCAAATTGGAGGATTCGATGAAGCAATTTGGGAGGAGATGGTAGGGCCTTCGCACAATATTCATACAATACCAGATTGAGATCACAACCCGTGATCTCGAGACGACCGAGCAAGAACCGAAGAGCTTCTCAATTCGTGGCGGTGGAGGCAAGGCTTCAATGATGACCATTAGGCCAGCGGATAAGGATCAAATACGGATGGTTGTGCGCAACCTCCAGCCCAAACTATCGAAAATGATCGTGCTCCCTTCCCTACCTTTTCAGATTTGCATGAGATGGGAGTCTGGATCGAGGATGCCATGAAGCAGGGCCTTATTGACCAGGAGAAAGAGCAACCTAGGCGGGCGTTTTCCCGCAATTCGAATGTGACCACCAGTGGTGATGCAGCTGCAAGATCTTCTGAAGTGGGCATGGTCACTACCACCACATCAAGAAAGGCTACCCCATTCACCGGTGCGTCCGGGAGTAACTCACAGACGGCCAAATATCCACCCCGAGTCAAGAGGGTTTTCACTCCACTTCATATGCCTCTGTCAAAGGCTCTAGAGGTCTTACTCCGGGAAGGACATTTGAAACCGTTGGAACAACGGCCCCTACCCGATCCTATCCCTGCAAAGCATGACCAGACTAAATACTGTGCCTACCATCAGCAAACCGGTCATGACACCGACAGTTGCTTTCGTCTGCGCCATGATGTACAAGATCTGTTTGACAAAGGGGTCATTGCTGCACCAGGTCCTGCAAAGTCTATCGGCACTTGATCAGTAAACTTGTGGGGGATAATGCGATATGATCGGGGGATGAACCACCTGCGGGCAGCACTCAGTTTACTCCAGACGTGGGAATGGCACGCACTGTTTTGAGCAGTATGCAAATACTAGTTTTTGTACTTTCTAGCTTGGGTATTGAGCCAGTTCCATTGTTTTGTTTAGAGTCTGTCTCTTTGTTTTGAGTCAGTCTTTTTGGTTAAGGTCTGTCTTGTTGTATCGAGTCAGTCCTGTTACGTAGGAGTCGGGTGATTCTGGGGGTGTTACCTCGGACATCACCATTTTGTTTTGTGTTTGTCTTTTCGTTTTGTTTTGAGTCTGTTTCTGCCAGGGAGCCAGTAATGCCAACAGATTTGAATGAAACAGCAGTGATTTCCATACTCTCGCATTTGTTTCTGCCGTTGTGCCAGGGTTTGAATGAAATGGCAGTGCATTCCACCTGCTCTCCTGTGCCTTGAAGCCATTGTATTGACCTAAGTTTTTCAAAACCTTTTTTTGAACACTGCGGTGAAAACGAAGAGGAAGGAATTCCTCGGGATTTGCAAAACTTTGATCAAATGAGAGAAAGAGAGGCGTGCTAAGCCCTTAATGAATGAAATCATGCTTGTTAGCGTGAGTACTGGGAAGGACCCTGGCTTGATCCAGACTGGTTCTACACTGTCTTCAGCGCGAGCGATTTGTCGCTTTCTTAAAAACTTTCAAAAAATGTTTTGCGCGGTCCTGCGAACATGTGCGGAATCGCTCTTGAGATTGCGACCTAGGATCGCTCTCAGCCTCAAGACTCAACCCCTTTTGCTTCCAGACCTTGAACTTGAATTTAGAAGGTTCAACGGTCGACCACGATGTAAGGCCTGCGTGGCCAGATTTGAAGCAGCCCTCGAACAAGAGGTACCAAGGTCAGATCAAGAAGGTCAGACCTCATCAGAAGAAGCTTGCAAGGCTAGAGCAGAAGCACCCCTCGAACTAGGGGTAAAAAATATCCGATGTGCTCGAAGAACCAAAGGTGGATCTTTCTGCAAGTCAATACAACAACCACTCTCCTGGATATAGAGGGCTTCAATCTCAGAACCATTTGGCATGGACTGGTTACATTTTTACCCTTTGAGAGGCTCATTTGGGCGAAAACCGAAAAGGTGACCTGTGCAAAAGTTAGAGCGAGACAAGAAAAATATATATACAAAAATGCAAAAAGAAAAAAATGCAAAGATACAAAAAATGCAAAAAAAAAAAAAAGAAGAAAAGAAAAGAAAAGCAAAAAAACAAAAAAGAAGAAGAAGAAAAGAATGAAAAGAAAAGAAAAAAAAGATAAGAAAAAGAAAAAAAGAACAAAGCTCGCAAGGTCGAAAACAGCCTTGGCAGCAAAAGTTAGAGCATAAAAGGAGAGGTTAAATACCGAGTGTACCTTAACCCGAACTACGTAAGGCTTGATTCCTATCTTTGGGATACATAGGCAACTTCATTACGAAGTCGGTAGTAAAAGCGATTCAAATTCAATTGTGTCCATGTAATGGTTTTGATCATCTTTGCCTTCTCTATGTCGAGAGTCTGGTTGTGTTCATCGCTCGAGGATGACTACAATGTCTTTGCGGCCATCCAAACAAGGGCAACTTTCCGTTGCCATTCAATGCGCTGATCTTGGATTTAAACAAGGGGCAACTTTCCGTTGCCATGCGACTCTCTTCAAGCAGGCGGTTTTCCTTTGGATCAGGGTTGTGCATCTCGGGAGTAAGTTTCATGCTCGTTGAGCAAGTGGCGAAATGCAAAAATAGTTTTTGAGAATTTTTACTGAGGTTGACTATTTTCTCGAAAATTGTTCCATCTTTTACAAAAACTGGACCATTTCTCGGACCCAAAAAGGAAAATTTTCAGTGCTCATAGTCTAACTTGCGTGATTTCAAATCAAAAACTGAACAAACATGTTAATCTAACTCTCATTTTTGGTCAAAATTGTTTTAGTAGAAAGCCAAAAACAAAAAATGGTCGAAATGATGAACTAGGGGCACAGTTGAGTCAGGCTTCCTGTCTTTTCCCTGTTGTCAATGGATTTGCCAAAAAAGGGCACTCTACTTGCCAGAGAAGGACACGACAAAGGACTGAAAGCTCTCGTATCCTCCAAGCAACGAGGTGTCGAGCCAAGTGCGAAGCATGAACTGGAATGAGGCAAGATATTCCACTCCATCATCTGGACAAATCTTATCACGTCCAAACTCCCCAACAAAGCATCATCAACCGATGCTAGCTGCTGATTTGCTACACACCCAGTTGTAGCGCAACCCCTCTGTGGGAGGAATTCACTAGCTGTGGGCGGAAGAAAGAAGAATCTAGCTGAATGCTAGGGGCACGAGCCCACAACTTGCTGTTTATCCATCCACCACCCAGGGGAGGGATTAAAAAATGAGAGATTGAAGAATAGAGAGATGTGCGATGAGAAAAAAAGTGAGAAAAGGGCTTTTTCAGAAAACTAGAGATTGAGTGCCAAGTGATGTGAGAATCACAAGTGAGAAAGGGTGGGAAACACTACCTGGTGAAACAGGCTCCCTGTGCACGTCTGAGTGTCGTGTCTTTTTGTTTGTCTCATTTCATCCCGAGTGTGTCTCGTTGTGTTTAGGTCGTTTACCTTTTGTTTTTCTGTGTTGAGTTGTTTTGGCTGTGGTCAGTTTTGGCTGTGGTCAGTTGTAGGCTTTATACCCAGTTGTAGGCTTTATACCCGTGAGATGAAAATGAGATGCCTCGAAATGCGTGCCCACGGGCACGCAAACCGAGGCAATGGCATACGGAATGCAATGATGCTAAAATGACATAAACAATACAATATGGGCTTACACTAACATGAGAGAGCCTTAACCACACTCACATAAGAGGCCGATGGATGAAAATGAAGTGCCTCGAAATGCGTGCACACAGGCACGCAAACCGAGGCAATGGTACTAAAGCATGAAATGGCACTCCAAATGCAAATTGGACTTATACTAACATGAGAGAGCCTCAGCCACACTCACATAAGAGGCCGTGAGATGAAAATGAGATGCCTCGAAATGCGTGCACACGAGCACGCAAACCGAGGCAATAGCCCTAAGGCATGAAATGGCATGGAATATGATATGTAAACATGCAAATAGAATTTCAGCACTGAAATGTGGGGGAAACAGTCCCGAAACATGGCCAAAGTGCACCCAAAGCATAGAATGATCCCGAAATGCGATATTAGGCGCCCGAAATGGCCTATAGCTACACCAAACATGCATAACTGATACATGACACGAAAAGGCAGAAGCAAGGAAACTCCAAAACTAGCATTTTTCCAGCACAAAACATGGCCAAACAGCAATCATAAATAGGGCTAACATGGCATACAAAAATGGCCCCACAAGGGAGGCTATGAAGCAAGTGGTATATGAAAAGCCCAAATGGAAAAATACCCTTCTACAACACTGATGAGGGACTAAAAATATGAACATTTACAGTAGATGACATCCCCCAAATCAGTATGCAAACATGCCAAAAATGCCATGCAAGAAATAGGCCACAAGAGGGTATAACATGAAGTAGGCCAAACATTCATCAAACAAGCAAAGACCCTTCATGAAATATATCCAGGGGGTCAAAATATGACCATTTCCAGTTCTGATGATGGCCGAAAACAGAATCTAGATAAGACTAAAAAGGCATGCAAAAATGGGGGCCAAAGAGGGGTATAATGGTAGGTACAACATGGAGGTCCCAAACAAGGTCGATCCCTTCTACAATGTTGTAGGGACACAAAATAAGCTTACTCACAGTTTATGACATGCTACAAAACAATTTACATATAAGCCAAACAAATCATGCAAATTTACGGTAAATATGAGAGATTATGAAGCAAGTGCAAGATAGGGGGCCCAAACAGGGTTGAGCCCTTCTTCAATGTTGAAGAGGGGCTCAAAATAGGCCCTCTTACAGTTTACATTATGCTTGAAAACAGATCACTCATAGTCTAGAAATGTTATGCAAAATAGTGGCATAAAGAGGGGTAATGAAGAAAGTGCCAAAATGAAGCTTCAAACTGTAATGAACTCTTAATGAAACATGGAATATAGCTCAAAAAAATGACCTTTTCAGTTCTGGTCGGAGCTTGAAACAATAAGAAAATAGGCCTAAGAAATGGAACAAAAAAATGCAAGAAAAAGGGAAAATGGGACTCAGCCTTGTAGAACCAAACTTTAACAACCTTTAAACCAAGAACAAGAGCTCCTAGCCTCTGGAAATGACCCTCAATCTGCTGGAATGGAGTAAGGAGGAGTGATGCTATGGGTTGTAGTATAAATGGGTGTAGGAACTTAAGGATTTTGAAGCTTGGAATTATAGAGAGAGAGATATAATATAGGAGCTCCAAACAAAATGTTCTAACCCTTTTTACAGACCTGGGATGCTGTATATATAGGCAAAAAACGTGTAGAAAAGAGGAGGAAAAATGGGGGGGAAATGAAATTCAAATTTCCCCCCAAAATGGCCAAAAGGTGAGCTAAAGGGGTAAGTGATAGCTGCGAGTCTCAAATGGCCGAGAGCCCTTCAACAAAGTTGAAGAGAGGATCAAAATAAGACACTTTGTAGTTTACGACCAAGTCCAACACAGCCCAAAAGTACGCCTAAAGTACCGTGCAAGAAAAGGGAAAAAACGAGGGATAAAGAAGCAAGTGGTATATGGAGATGTCAAACAACAAAAGGTCCTTAATAAAACATGAAAATAACCTCAAAATATGACTATCTCAAGTTTGGGTCGGAGCCCAAAAATGTAGAATGAAGGTTCGGGAGCCAAAACACGCAGTTCGAGGCCCCGAAAGTGGGCTGTTAGGCACCGGGAGTGGTGCTCGACCACGAAGTTGGTCTCTCAGACCACAGTGTCTCTCAAAAGGGAGGAAATAAGATGCATACCAAAAACCGGGGCAAACGGAGGTGGTTAGACGGTCTCGAACCGAGGCACACGACCTGACGGCTCCGAAAACCGGGAACCGGGCTCCAAAATGGGAAAAATGGCCTACGATCACGAAACGTAGCCTACGGCCACTGAGAGATGATCTACTAGACCTCTTCCTCCCTTCGGGAAGAGAAACAGAGAAAACTGAACCTGGTTCACAAACCGAGGCAAAGTACAGAAAGGGTTCGGAAGTCCGGAGGCAGGCTCACTACGAGACTCGAGACTTCGAGCAGGCACAATATGCAACATCACCAAGCGCTCAATCGGTGACGTCTAAGTCTTAAGGTCGGTCAAAAATGGGGTGTCTACAGTATGCAAATGTTAACCTAAAGAAGGAACTTCAAGGGATAGGAGTGAAAGATGTTCTAATCCGTAAGAGTGGAGACTGTGATGTGGTGCTAACATTTAAATCTAAGGAAGAAAAGGTATTAAAAATTCAGCCTATTAAGGAGCTAATTCTGGAGTGGTGCGAGGCTATTTTGGAAGGGAAAGATGGATTGGTCCTGGAACAAGAAAGGTGTGTATGGATAAGCTGCTATGGAATTCCATTAAACTTATGGAATAATATAAATCTGAGGAAAATCGGAGGGCTGTGGGGAAATTTCATATGCTTTGGTGGGGATAATGATCAGTCCTTTACGTGTGCTAAGCTTAAGATCGCCACCAAATGCATGGAACCAATCAATAAGGTTGTGAAGCTGGAGTACAAAGGTATCCTGTATCCAGTAAGAGTGTGCAAAGAACAGTTGGTGATGGTAAAAACCATGAATGTGGTCTGCAAGTGCCAGAAAGTTCAAATGCAAGAAGAGTTATGCAGCTCAAATGAACTAGTGGTACAGAGCCTGGGTAGGAGCAACAAAGGGGTGGAAGAGAGGGATGACCTGGAGGATGACTCAGATGTTGCGTTGGTCCCTAGAGCTGAAGTGGAGGTAGGTTGTAAGGCACACGAGCAAAGCATGACCGAGGAGGTGGAGCAGGTGTGGGGTGGGAAGTGTGATATAGTAGTTGCAGAGTCTAGTGGTGGCGTGAGGGAGGCGACTAGGGATGAGGCATGCAGGGTCATGATGAGTGTTGGGAACCATGCAAATGAGTCTGTTGCAGGAACTAGCAAATGTCAGAATTCGGTTGACCAGGTTCTCACTCAAGGTTTTGTTAGAAGTTTAAGTGGGCCTATTATCAACAGGCCTGGGGTAGAAATTGAAGTCGTACTGGGCCATAAGCAGAGGTTATATAAAGGCCATGGGCTCAACCAAGAGTACCGAGCCCATATCATGTCAACAGGACCGTATGTTACAAGCAATGAAGGTTGTGGTGCTATTGGGCTGGGTGAAACCAATGAAGGCCGTGGACCTCTTGGGCTAGGTGAAATTAATGTAGGCTGTGGTACTGTTGGGCTGGGTGATACTAATGAAGGCTGTGGTACTATTGGGCTGGGCAAAATTAAGGAAGGCTGTGGTGCTCTTGGGCTAGGTAAAAGAGAGTCAAATGTTTCTGCAGCACAGGACTTGGAGTGTAGCTCCCAACCTGGAAAAAATAGGAAGGTAAGTAAGAAGTTTAGAACTTGCCCAGCTATTTGTTATCAGTATCCAACGAAGGGATCCTTCAGGTTCCTAAGGAAGTATACTCAAAGAGAGGCTTCAACTAGCAAGGCAGCCACAAAGGGTGCTGCAGGAAATTTGGTCCTCATATCAACCTCTACCAATATTGGGGCTGATAGTGGGAGACTTCTCCTCAAGGAAGCGCAAGCAACGATGGCAATAGGGGAACTTTTGGGTGTAAATTTCAGTATGAAGGAGGATGTTGTGCTCAATAAAATAATTGAGCTTGAGGAAACGGATCAAGGTAGAATTGGAAGGGGAGCTTCAGCTGGGTTATGAAGGATATCTGCTGGGGGGCTGTTAAGGTGTGTGAATATGTTTGTTATAAAGATATTATCTTGGAACATCAGAGGGCTGGGGAAAAAAGGGAAGCAAAGCAAGCTCAGGAAGCTCTTTCAAGAAAGGAATGTGGACATGGTGCTCCTTCAAGAAACAAAAAAATCTGAAATCTCTAAAGCAGAAATAAAATCCATGTGGGTGAGAGACAAAGTAGAATTTTTGGCTGTGGATTCTGAAGGTTCAGCTAGTGGTCTACTCTATGTCTGGGATCCAGATGTTTTTCAAATCTCAGAAAGCTGCAGCAACAGGAGATTTCTTCTTCTGTCAGGTACATTTTTTCACTCCTTTGAGTGTGTTATTTTAAATATCTATGCACCGAATGATGTGGGCTTAAGAGGAAAGCTATGGGAGAGTTTAGCAAAGCTAAAGGAGGAATTTCCTAAGCCATGGTGCATAGGTGGGGACTTCAATGAGATAACAAACATTGGTGAAAGAAAAGGGTGTTCTAGAAGGGATAAGGGCATGAGGAAATTGAATGAGTTTATCAATAAATGTGAAGTATCTGATTTGCCTTTAATAGGAAGGAAGTATACCTGGTGCAACTCATGTGAAGGTGAAAAGTGGAGTCAAATTGACAGAGTTTTAGTAGATCTGAAATGGTTAGAGTCTTTCAAGTTAAAATTATGGGGGTTGCCAAGACTGATGTCTGACCACAGTCCTCTGTTACTAATAGAAGATGAAAGGGACTGGGGCCCTAAACCCTTCAGGGTCCAGAATGCATGGTTCCTACATAAAAACCTTCACTCTTTTTGCGAAAACAGTTGGAAAGAGGCCAGAATACATGGTTGGGCTGGTTTTGTCTTGTTAAATAAATTTAAGTCTTTGAAGGCAAGACTAAAAAAATGGAATGTGGAGGTATTTGGTAATGTACTCAATAATCTAAAAGCAGCTGAGAGTGAACTACACAACTTGGATATTGTTGCTGAGAATAGAGACCTTGATGAGCCCGAAAAAACAAGAAGAAGGGAGGTGAAAGGAGAAGTGTGCCGGTTGAGCAAGATGGTGGAGAGACTATGGTTCCAAAAGTCAAGGTTAAATTGGGCTTTAAATGGTGATAAGAACACAAGGTTTTTTCATGTTATGACTAAATGTAGACAAATAAGAAATGAAATTAATTCAATTACAGATGGGGAGGTGATGTATGAGGATCCCGGTCAAGTGAAGAAAAGAGTGTTTGAGTTCTTCAAAACTCATTTCTTTGAGGAGTGGGTTGGGAGACCTGAATTAGGAGGCTCATTCAAATCAGTGTAAGGATCCAATGGGTTTGTAAGGTTAGAGGCAGAATTCTCAGAAGCAGAAATTAAATCTGCTGTGATGGATTGTGATGGTAACAAAGCACCAGGGCCAGATGGTTTTAACATGGGGTGTTTTCAGAAATTCTGGAAGGTGATAAAGGGTGAAGTCATTAATTTTGTAAATGAGTTCCATAAGAATGAAAAGCTGGTAAAGGGTATAAACAGTTCTTTTATAACCCTAGTACCCAAAAAGGAGAATCCACAAGGGCTAGCAGATTATAGACCCATAAGCTTGGTGGGTTCAAGCTATAAGATCATAGCAAAGCTCTTGGCTCATAGGTTAAAACTAGTGATGCCTCACATTATTAGTGAAACACAGTCAGCTTTTTTATCTAGTAGGAATATTTTGGATGGGGTGTTAATTGCTAATGAGGTTGTTGAGGGGTGGAAAAAGGCAAAAAAGAAGGGTATAATTATAAAATTGGATTTTGAGAAGGCATACGACTCCGTCAATTGGGAATTTTTGTTCTCCATGATCTCTAAGTTTGGGTTTGGTGCTAAATGGTCTAGCTGGGTGAAGGAGTGTGTTACCTCGGCTAGGGTCTCTGTGCTTGTCAATGGGTCTCTCACTGAAAAGTTCAGCCCTCAAAGGGGCTTAAGGCAAGGTGATCCCTTGTCCCCTTTCTTGTTCAACATAGTTGCTGAAGGTTTGCATATTTTATTATCTAGAGCCCAGGATCTAGGTTTGATCAAGGGTGTGAAAGTGGGCTCAAATGGGGTAGTCTTATCTCACCTTCAATTTGCAGATGATTCTATTTTATTCTGTGAAGCAGATGTTGTAGAGGTGAGCCATGTGAAAAGAGTGTTGAGGTGTTTTGAATTAATGTTAAAGTTAAGAATTAACTACCACAAAAGTGTTGTGTGTGGGGTGGGGGTCTCAGATGAAACAATGCTTAGATGTGCTTCAGTGCTGAACTGTAAGTTGAAGTCCCTACCTCTCACTTACCTCGGGCTACCACTTGGGGCTAATCCTAGGAAGAAATCCACTTGGAAATCAGTGCTAGATAAAGTCAGAGGTAGGCTGGCTTGGTGGAAAAGGAAATTACTATCATTTGCTGGGAGGTTGACACTTGTCAAAGCTGTGACATCCTCACTACCAGTGTATTATCTGTCCCTGTTTAGATTACCTGAAGGGATGGCTAAAGAATTTGAGAGGCTTCAGGCTTCATTTCTGTAGGGTGGCTCACCTCTAAGAAGAAAGATTCACATGGTTCAATGGGAGGATCTATGTAAAAGTGTGGAGCAAGGAGGGCTAGGCATTAGGAAGGTGCGTGATGTTAATAAGTGCTTATTGCTAAAATAGTAGTGGAGGTTTGGTTGTGAATATGGGGCCTTGTGGAAGAAGATCATCTGTAGCAGGTATAAATTGGAGGAGGGTAGCTGGCTGCCATCCCTTGTTGCTAGTAGTAATTATTCAGTTATATGGAGGGGAATCATAACAATTGATGTTTAGTCCACCAATTTACAACAGATCTTTTTAAATAATTACCAGTTGAAGGTTGGTGATGGTAGAAGAATTAATTTTTGGAAGGATAAATGGTGTAATCACCTTTCCTTTAAAGATGAGTTCCCTGGTCTTTATAGGCTATCCTTGGAGAGATGTGCTACATTAAAAGATATTTATGACATGAAAGATGCAGTAGGTGTGTGGACCCTAGCTTTCAAAAGAGAGTTGTATGACTGGGAGCAGACTCAGTTGCAGAACCTTCTTAACCAATTAGCAGCAGGTCCTGTGCTAAGGCCTGATCAAGTGGATAGGCCTGAGTGGTCAGCCTCTAATATTGGTGACTTATCTGTAGCTTCCTTGTATAAGTTTGTGGTTGGTACCTCAGTGTTAGTAAGTTGGTGTGGTTAAAGTTTCTTCCTCCCAAGGTGCAAGTTTTTGGGTGGATGACCTGGAAGAGGAGGATCAAGACAAAGGAGTTTCTTCAAAGGCTAGGGATCCTGAATGTGAATGGGTCCACTCTGTGTAATCAGTGTGTGTTCTGTAAGAGAGAGGTGGAATCTGTGAATCATGTTCTAGTAAGCTACCCTTTTGTATGGAGTATCTAGTCTCATATGTTGAATTGGTGGGGAACCCAAAGAGCTTTACCAGGTGCTGTGGACCAGTTGTTATTATGGTGGGCATGTAAGCAAGTGAAGAAGAGGGAAAGGAAAATATGGAGTGCTATTCCTCTAGCTGTATTGTGGTCCGTCTGGAAGCTTAGAAATGAATGCATCTTCAGATCATCTACTCCAAGCAGGGCGAAAATGTGTAAGCTGATTAAGACCAGGGTAGGCCTATGGTTGATGCCACATCTGAAGGATTTTAATTTCTCAATCACTGACTTTATCTTTAACTTCCCTCAGATTCGGGTATGCTTGGGTGGTGCTGTGTAGCAGCTGAAGTCCTGCAGCTATGGGTTGCTGGTCTGTGTTGTGTGGTGTGATCAGTTGGTGTTGTGTGGTGATCTGTGGGTTGCTGGTCTGTGGTGTGACCTGCCTCTACGATTCTTCTTTGTCACGTAGCTCTGTTTGGTGTCTTTGAACTCAGGTTGTGTGGTATGCCAGGAGGTTGCTGGTTCTTGTTTTCTCTACTCTTTGTGTTAGGCTGATATGATCTGGTGCTCAGTATGGTCTCTTCTTCTTGTTAGGCATATGAAATCTGCTGCTATCTGCACTCAGTGGATCTGATGGGGTTTGTGGTGTTGGCTTCCTAATGTTAATATAATTAGTTGGGCTTAAGTCATTCATTAGCAAGTAACAAGAAAGGATGTGAACTATGCCTTCTGGTTCTACCTTCACCAGAAATGTATGTTATGCTGTTTTATTGTAAGGTTGGGTTTTGGGTTAATCAGAATATGGAAGGTTGGTTTAGTTGTCAAGGCTGCAGTCTAGTTTGTGGTGGTATGCTCCTTGTCTGATCTGGTTGCTGTGCTGTATGAGGATGAATTGGGGAGTTTTGGTGCTGCTGGTGTATGCTGGTAGGCTTGTGCTACTGGTCTTGCTTCTGATTCTGTCTGGTGTGAGTAGCAGATTTAGGGCTGCTCTGTTGTGCTTAGCTATTTATGTTTTGTTGTATGGGATGGAGAATACATCTGAGTTCTGTTCTGTCTGGACTATTGCTCTATTTGCAGTGGCTGGTGGTCTATCTGTGGTTGCTCTATCTGTTGGAATTGCAGTAGCTTTTGTAGTGATGCAGTGGGTGTTATTTTGGTCTGGGGGCTTTTGTATTGCTGTAATATCTGGTGGTGTTTTGCCTCCTGTCTTTCTTTTCTGTTTTGGTCGGTTGGTTGCTCACCAACCTAGGTGGCGCTAGCAAATAATAGGATGAGCTCCTTTGTGCCAACCTGGCTTGGATGATTGAGCTCATTGTGATGCTTTTGCGCTCGCCTTTCTTTATTGATGTTTTTTATCTTGTACTTGTACTATAATTTCATCAATAAAGTTTCTTTGTTTTGCCGATCAAAAAAAAAATCTGGGAAATTTAATTAAAAATTAAACTTGTCTGATTCGCTAATTTTAATAAGTTAAAATTAAATAATTGAATATGAAATTAGAGCCTAATTTACATTAGGCAAATTGAAACTAACTTGATTTAAGTCATAAATATTAGAGGTTAATTTAATTTTATTTATTTGAGCTAGTTAACTACAATTTAAGCTAGAAAATTTAATCTACAATTATATTAGTTATTCTACTCACCTCATAAATATAGACTAAGAGAGAGAGTGCTTGGTTGCCTTAAGTTAGTCATCTTTTTACACACCAATAGACCACGTAGAGAGAGAAAATGAGAGAACTCAACAAAACAAGGAAAGAAGAAAAGAATAGGGAGAAGAAAAGCATTGAAGAAAACTACTTAACTCTTCACAATTCATCAAGTTGAGGTAAGATTTTCATTTAATTTCTTGAAATTTAACTTCTCACACTCATCATCTTCTAATACAAAGGGTTAATTAGGGTGAATTCTTAATTAATTAGGAGCTTTAATGTTGGAATTGACAAAGTAGACCATGCAAGCTAAGTTAGGAAAGAATTGAAGGAAATTGGACTTAAATTCAACATGCATGGCATGAATTCATGATATCTTTGTTTACATATACATTTTCTTGCATAAACTACATGAATTCTCTAAGTTTTAAAAAACTTTCATCATAAAGTTTTGTTTACATATACATTTTCATGCATAAACTTCATGAATTCTCTAAGTTTTAAAGAGCTTTCATCATAAAGTTTGGACCACATGGTTCATAGGTGATGATAGTTTTGGAGTCTTTGATTAACCAATTAGAAGAATTAATTCTAGTTTGAGCATGCATGATTTTATTGTGTTCATACTCATTTCTTTTTGCATGGGTTTTCAATTTGCAAGAAAATTCCATGGGATGTAAAGTTTTAAAGTTCAAATATGCATATCTATGTTTATATATTTTATTTCAAAAGTTTATTTGATTTTTATTGGAAAACTTGAGTTGAATTTATAATTAATTAGAGGATTTACTCATGTATTTAAGAGCTTAGGACATGCATGTTAGAAAATGGAAGAATTGTTTAAATTAATTCCTAATCTTTACTTGCATGGCATATTCTTAAGAGAACTTGGGTTCTAAACTTGTTTTTAATCATGATTCATGGAGGTTAAGGAGGTATTAAGCATGAATTAGAGCTTGGGTTCAAGAAAATGGATGTTTCATGAAATTGAGTTTCAAAAATGGAAAATGGGTTTAATTTAATATTTAGAGCCTTATAAGAATTCAATTAAGCATCTAATTTAGGTTCATAGAATTAGATATAGTCAAATTAAGCCTTAATTGACAATTAATTAAATTTAATTGAAATTGAGTTAGGCTTAAAATTATGGAAATAAATGTGAAGATTAATTATTTGAGCCTTGATTTGCTTGAAAATAGAGTTGAAATTGCAAAATGTGCATATTTATGAGTTTCTGATTCAGTAATTTAAACATGACTGAATAATTGTAATTTAATGTGTATGAACCTAATTTAAGTTTAATTGTGAAATTAGTGAACTTAATAAGAGTTAGTATATGATTAGATTATTTATATTTAATTAGTTTAATTAATACATGACTAAACATGTTTTAATTAGAGGCTAAAGGAAATTAATGATCTAATTAATTTCTAATTCTAGTCGTCTACATTTAAAAGCTTAAGTGAACTAAATATATTTAAGATGATTGTGTATCGTGCTATGCATATTTGTGATTGTAGGTCACAAGTCAAGAACTGCTTGACCAATTGTTCTGGAAGCCCACTGTGAGTAATATTTTTGTAAAGATATATTGATATAAATTATGTTTTAATTGTTATCGATAAGTTATGGTTTCTTGAAAGGGAAAAGTTATGGATCATGAAAATTTTGTCATGAAAATGATCATGAAAAATTTATGATCATTAGATTACCTTGATTAGTGTGTGGTGCTTTATTCTAAGTGCAATCCAAGGGTCACAAAGCTTTTATGATTATTTTTATGAAAAAATTTTCATGATACCTAGCATTGATGTTCTTGAAATGTTGTCTTGATTATGTGAACGAATGTCCTATTTGTGAATCTATTATGGCATCCACCGATAGTCCCAAGTCATGGGGGACGGCATGTAAATGCGAGTCCATGACATATATGTGATACGAGATCTCGTTAGCCACTTAGGCCTCGTTTGGCAAGTGACTTTTTTAGCCAAAAAACTAAAAAGTTACTAAAAAAATCAAAAGCCAACAATCCATATCAAAAAGTCAAATATTTCCTTTTCTCTCTACTTTTTGCACATCTTTTCGTAAAAAGTCAAAAAGTCATCTCAAACATACTAATTTTTTTTTTACATCACATTTTAGCCAAAAAGCCAAAAAGTTACTAAAAAAGCATGTTCCCAAACGAGGCCTTAATTGTGGTAATATGTGTTTAATCGGTATCCAGAACCGATTACTCTAGTCGGAAGACGATATGTGATATGTTCTATGAGATGTATCATTATGTTATGTTTTGATATGAAACTATTATGATTGATTGAGATATGATTTGTTTTACGAATATTGTATTTGGAATTCGTTCACTAACCCCTTTACTTTAATGTTATTCACTGGATTTTAGCTCACTGTTTTTTTATATATATGTATAGGTGAGCGTCCTAGAAGTTAAGCCTAGGTGGAGTCTTGAATCGAGCCACCGTTTTGAAGCCTACCAATTGTTTTGGGTGCCTCCGCGTTGGGGCTAGGCCTAGGAGGCCGTTAGCAAGCTTTCAGTTATATTATACACTTTTGACCCATAGATATGTTTTATATAAGATATTATGTTATATGTTATGAAATGTAAGTGGGTAAATTATCGCTTTTGCATGTGATTATTTATTCATATAGATGCACAGCTCATTGGACTATTGGTATTTTTGTTTATTGTTTCTGCAAACCCCAATTATTTTGATTATACAAGAAGGCTTTTGATAATCTCGGATTACTGGCCGATTACAACACTAAACCCATAGGGGCGGGTTTGGGTCACGACATCTCTCATCTCTCCTCTCTCTTACATTCTCTCGCATCCTATATATCAATCAATCCAAAAAAAAAAAAAAAACTACAAATCATCCCAAAACTATTCAAAACGAATAACTATATAAATTTTTTCTTTTCAAATTATAATTAAAAAAACTCAAAACTCAAGATACAATTTCACACTCAAATCATAATTCTAAAATTAAATCAAACGGGACCCTAAGTTTCTCGAAAAAAATCTTTCTTGCTTTTTTCTTGGCAACTAACTTTATTTTTATTCTTTTTGACTCGGTGAAATATACGAGGACTAGATATTGTTCTAATAGACGAAGGGACTCTCGAATCCAGGAGAAAAATAGAATCTTGAATTCACAAGAAAGAGAAAATATCTTAATATTTTAATTAAATTCATTACATATGTTTGTAGGCTTATAGGTAATTATTCAATAATTCCGGCGTATGGACACATGGTATTCTATAGTATTATGATTGGTCGAGATAGTGGTAGGTGAGGTATTGTGTTAAGTGATTGGGAAATATATGGGGCATATTGAATGATAATTTGTTAAAAAGTACAGACACATGGTACTACGGAATTATTAAATAATTTTTCATAGGGTTATTTATAATAAACTAAACCTATTACTGGTAGAAAAAGCAATTCTAAAATAAATTAAGAAACTTAAATCAACACAAAATAAGAAACCTTAGAGAATAAGAAACTAAAATCTAAACTATTTAAAATCCTAATCAAAATCTAATTCCAAAATAATCAAATTAAGAAATAATATATCAAAAATATTAAAACTAAAAATATAAAAATTCTTAAAATCTTCTTCTACATCACTTTTATATTCAAAATTAAAATATAAAAAAGGCATAATGAATTAAAATATAAAAAAGGCATATCGATATCCAAGTTTATATAAAAACAATTAATTTAATGTACATATATAATTTACTCATTCAATGAAGAAATTAATTAATATATAGACAATTCATTCAATGAAGGGGTAGTGATAGCTAGAAGTGTTCAAAGACAGACAACCTGAAGAAATCTTCAACATGGAGCAGTTCCAATACAGCTGCACACGTTTTTCTTTCAAAAGTAAAACCAATCCCAACCCTTCACATTATAAAAGCAATTAAGAATTAAGTGATGATATCCATCTTCTTTCTCCTCCTCCACTTGTCTATCTATATATATGCTTCCTATATCACCTTCTCTATCCACCTCAACTATTAATCTCCATATCTAGCAATTCTACTAGTAGCTGTCTCTCCTTCAGCTTTGTACTATATACTTGTCAGCTCTTCTTCTATTGGTCTCCTGTTCTAAAAATATGGATCCCAATTGCTCTAGGTTCCGAGTCCTTGCTGCACTACTGATCTCTTCCTTTATGATTTTCTCATTTTCTATCTCTGCTATGGCCTCACCAGTAGCAGTACCACCACTCAAATTGGGATTCTATCAAACAACATGTCCATCTGCTGAGGCAGTTGTGCGAAATGCTGTGAACAAAGCCATCTCCAAGAATCCAGGCATTGCTGCAGGCCTCATTAGGATGCATTTCCATGACTGCTTTGTCAGGGTATGTGTAGCCTATCATTTCCTTTACTAAATTAATATATAATTATTGCAGTTTCATTCTCATAAAATAATTTATTGTTTTATCTATATTATTATATAAAACACACAATTCGAAAGATATAATTAGAATTGAAATGCATCGTGTTCGCACCTACGGTTTGTTAGTTGATGTTACTAAATGTTTTCACTTTTCAGGGTTGTGATGGTTCTGTGCTACTCGATTCGACACCAGGAAAACCAGCTGAGAAAGAAAATCCAGCCAACAACCCAAGCTTACAAGGATTCGAGGTGATTGATGAGGCCAAGGCCCAGATTGAAGCTATATGCCCTAAAATTGTCTCATGCGCGGACATTCTTGCCTTTGCTGCTCGTGACAGTGCCTTCAAAGTGGGAGGGATGAACTATGTCGTCCCAGCAGGACGTCGCGATGGAAGTGTTTCTTTGAGTGATGACATTCCACAAAATTTACCAGCTCCCTTCTTCAACGCCACACAGCTGGAGGACAACTTTGCAGAAAAGGATTGTCACGTGATGAGATGGTGACACTCTCTGGTGCTCACTCCATTGGTGTTTCTCATTGCTCTTCCTTCTCCACCCGCCTTTACTCCTTCAATGCCACTCACCCACAAGATCCTTCCATGGATCCAAACTACGCAGCATTCTTGAAAACAAAGTGCCCACCAAGCAACGCCGGTGCTGGCATCAATCCAACAGTGGCTCTTGATGTTCTAACACCAAACCGTTTGGACAACAAGTACTACACAGTATTGAGGAAGCACCGTGGGGTACTAACTTCAGACCAGACATTGCTAAGCAGCCCTTCAACGGCTAAGACAGTGATGTACAATGCTAAATATGGTTCCAAATGGGAGGCCAAGTTTGCTTCTGCTATGGTGCGCATGGGCTACATTGACGTCCTCAGTGGCAAATTGGGTGAGATTAGGAAGAATTGTCACGTTGTGAACTAACCTAATGATAGATAATAGCATTTCTCCTAAACAGTACATAGGTTGTTTTGCGGCTGGGATTTGGAAGTGTTTGGAAATAATTGTATTCCTTCATTTATTTTTTTGATATGCTGATTGATGATTCAAGTGTAAATCATTCTGTTAATTAATGTTGATGATTTGTTGTTCTTATAATGAACGCCATATGTACATGTATCCTCTCTCATTATTGGTATTTGATGACATTCCAAAGACTTAAAATATTATTATAATTAATTCCATTCCACATAATTGCATGGACTTAAAATATCACTATTTTTTTATTAAAAGAATGCTACATGCACACAATTATATATGGCTCTCTCCCTTTCTGTCTCCCTGTTCTTGACTAGGTTATTTGAGTGTTCCTTGCCCTGGCAAAGTATGGAGGATATTGAATCCTTGTAGACGTCAAAGGGAACAACCTTATTAAGGGCTTGTTTGGCATGTCCTATATAAGCTAAAAAGTCAAAAAGTTACTCCAAAATCCAAAAAGATGTCACTATTCACCAAAAAAAAAATTTTAAAAAATCAATTTTTGTACAAAATGTACAATGTGAGTTGACGTTCAACAGCGGTTGTGCAGCGCCTCACAGACCAAAACGGAAATGATTCGGTGTGTCACACACACTGTTGTTCGGCCCGTGGAGGCCATCACGGGTCTCATTTTGATAATCTAAACCGTTCAATATATAGAAATCGTTAAATATTATATGTCTATAAAAAATCACATTGATCAGATATCGATAACTATATGATCAAATCAGTTATGTACAACAAATGGATGGTATTATAATTAATGATTGCAAAATAAATAAATCTGATCAGATAGCTATCGATATCCGATTAAAGTGATTTTTTATAAGTACATAGTGTTCGACGAGTTACACACATTGAACGGTTCAGATTATTAAAATGAGACCCGTGATGACCCCCACGGGCCAAACAAAACCGTCCAATGTAATGCCCAAATATTAGCGAATAATTTCCTACTCCAATTCATCCTATCAGGTTGTACGGCTGGGGGCCCACTCCTCTCTAATCATATCTTACACACATTTTTTATACAATTTTTTAATACATATTTTTTCATAAAAAGTCAAAAAGTTAACCCAAACCTCCATATTTTTTTTTTGTCTTTTTTAGTCCAAAAAGACAAAAAGTACACTTTTTTAGGACACCCCAAACAAGCCCTAACAATCAAACAGAAATTGACTAATGAAATATGTAACTCATGTATATGTTTTTTTTTTATCAGCCGTAACTCATGTATATGTAAAATCCTAAAATTCATATATTCCCATGTCGGAAGGGGGAAGAAAACAAGAGAGCCCATAACCTAATCAAAAGAAGAAAAAAAATAATCTACAAGCCTATATATCAAACAACCATGTCAATCTCAAAAGGAGTAAGGATTGCAAACGAATAATAATGGGCTTTGTTTTCTCTCTGCCATCAGGTAGAAACATGTTGGCAATTGGTAACTATATATCCTGAATTTGAATGATTAATCTCTATTTTAATTTGTTCTTTTCAAAACAAATTACAAGTTGACATCTGAGAATCTCCTTCAGCAGTTATTTGGCAAAACCGCATCATGGAAAGGACTATAATTGTTAAAGATCAATGTAAAAAGAGCTCAAATAGAGTGTGGTA
The DNA here is from genome assembly GCA_025200525.1 of Camellia lanceoleosa. Classification (NCBI taxonomy): domain Eukaryota; kingdom Viridiplantae; phylum Streptophyta; class Magnoliopsida; order Ericales; family Theaceae; genus Camellia; species Camellia lanceoleosa. Next base: position 42,574,632 of record CM045770.1, on the reverse strand, counting down.
GCTCGCAGAGCTTTGGACTTGTATCTGTGTGATCATGGACATTTCTTGCCCTTCAACTGTAGAATTGCAGTAACATCCAGACAGGTCGAATACAAATCTAGCTGAGGTCCGAACCATTCTCCAGCCCCACTGAGGAGTTTGGCGTATGTATGCCCATTGTTCAGTTTCATTTAGGTGCAATATGGCCATGATTTTATTTTACTTATGATGAGATGGATGGACTTTGGATCAATCATCTGGAATGAAAGCAAATAAACTTTGGAAAACTCCAGTTGGCATATTACTTATGAAAGCAATGACAAGTGAAGATGTGGGATATCAAAACCCAAAACTATATATATTCTTACAATTTTTATATACAGAGTTTTCAGTAGTAGTTAGTTAGAAGCTATCTTGGTGGCTATTTGGAACTATGTTAAGTGTACAATTCTAAGGCAGTTATTATGACCTTAGCATCTTCAAATAGTTGATAAGAGGTACAAGCCAAAATATAGAACTTTGAGACATTTACTATTAAAACTTTCAGTTGGCCAAAATACTATATCTGTTTGAAATAGTATAAAAGTATAGAAACCAATCATTAAATTGAACATAATCCTCTCAAATAGTCTGAATCTGTGATTAGTTTATGTACAAATTAAAAAACTATATTTGTTTCCTTCTCAATAAACATTATTAATTTTGTTATGCATGCAATCAATAATATAGTTAGGAAAATTCTACTATACACTTTTGAAAGAGGTATTATATGCATCCCTAATTATGATAAACATTATAACCAATTTTTTTTATTTAATTATGACATTATTTTAGTGATCTCATGAGATCTTTAATTATGTCATATATTGTATTTAGTTATGATTTTCTTTTAATTATGATTCAAAAAATATAAAATTATACAATTTTCTTCTTAATTAAATTACGTATAGTGTTTCCCATATAGCTAAGGTGAGGCTAATTGTTAATCTGGACTATGACAAGCTCTATTTTTTTTTTATTTTTTGAACTGACTATAACGAGCTCTATTATTTTAAAATATATATCGTTATTTTGTATTTTAGTAGGGCTTACGTGTAAATCCTAATAAGTAAACTTATTATCTAATAAGTCTTGTGAGGATTAATACCATTGTTTATCAAACATTATTAAAAATGTCACTAATTATTAATTTTCAATAATAATATGAAAATTATCACAAAAAATGTCACTTTATAAGTTTTAGTAACAGTTTAAAAAAATCATTATAAAAAAAAAAAGTCACTAATCTTCAACTTTCAGTGATAGTTTAAAAAATTCGTCACGGAAAAAGTCATTAATTATTAAATTTTAGCAACAATTTATAAAACCATGACAAAAAAGTCACTAAATGTCAATTTTTAACTATATATGCAAAAAAAATCGTTAAAAAAATTGATTTTAACAATGATCTTATTATGACTTATTTTAATAAGACTTGATATATATTTATTTTCTGTCACAAGCCACATGTATGAAAATTGTGGAGTAAATTACAAATACACCTTTTAAGATTTGTTTAAAATACGAATTGCATCTGTAGTTTGAAAAATTACAAATACCTCTCGTCATTTAACAAAATTAATTGAAAAAGTAAAATTTTTAAATATTCTCCTATATAATAATAAATTATCTGAATCATTAATTAAAATAAAATTTTAATATCATTAAAAACTGTTAATTAACTTAATGATTTATTAATAAAATGATCTATTTGTTATAAAATTAAAACCTTAGAGGCATAATATAATTTTTAAAACTATAAGGGATACTTAGTAATTTAAATAAACTTTATGAATGGATTTGTAATTTACCCAAAATTGTGTGGTTGCAAAGTGTGGAGCCAATGGATAACATACAGTGGGATCAAAGTCATGCAAAACGTCTAGAATTGAATTGAAACTCCAACCAACCGTCTCCACACACCATCACAGCAGGCAAGGCAGCTATGGAACTGAAAGGAACAATCGTCTTCACCACCCTGGGCAGACCACACTACGGTTTCGATATTTTCTCCCTCGAAATCCCCTCTAATCTCAACACCCCTTTCCCCGATTGCCAAGAACGCCGTCTCACCGACGGAATTTCCGTCAATTTTAACGCCCAGTTCCTCGACAACGACCAAACCATCGTCTACGTCTCCGAGAGAACCGGCTCGCCTCAAATCTATTTAACTCGCCCCGGAGCAGCTAAACCGGTGCAACTACCTTCACCACCCGAAAGCCTTTTCCACGACCGTCCGATAATCAAAAACCAAACGCTATACTTCATCTCAGCTCACGAACCGCCCGACAAACCTTTCAAAAGCTGGTCTGCTCTTTATTCAACTGGGCTCCGACTCGATGATGATAAGAAAATTGTTCGGCTGACACCTTACGGGTCTGTTGATTACAGTCCGGCTATTTCTCGCTCCGGCAAGTTCATAGCCGTGGCGTCTTACGGGTCCGGACCCTGGGGCGGCGAATTTCACGACCTCCACACTGATATCATTGTCTTCCCGGAATCTGACCCGACTAACCGCACCGTCCTCTGTCGACACGGTGGCTGGCCCACTTGGTCCGGCGACTCCACCATTTACTTCCACCGCCAAGCCGACGATGGATGGTGGAGCATTTTTCGGATCGACTTGCCCAAAGATTTTGAACTGACCGGATCGATTTCCCCTCGCCGAGTCACACCAGCTGGACTTCATTCATTCACTCCTGCGGCTTTGCACGACGGTCAGCGAATCGCCGTAGCCACGCGCCGCCGTGGCAACAACTTTCGTCATATTGAAATTTTCGATGTGCTGTCGCAGAAATTTCACCCAATTACTGAGTTACTGAACCCTAATTTCCACCACTACAATCCGTTTGTTTCGCCGGAGTTTGGTTTTCTTGGTTATCACAGATTCCGAGGCGAGTCATCAGCCTCCGGCGATTCGATAATTCCACATCTCGGTTACGTGACGTCACCAATCAAAGGACTCCGAATGTTTCGGCTCAATGGATGTTTCCCTTCGTTCTCTCCAAACGGCGATCTGATCGCGTTTAATCAGGATTTTGATTCCAACTCCGGCCTAAAAATTGTCAAATCAGACGGTTCAAAGAGATGGTCATTGATCAAAGAGCGAACATCGTTCTACAGTTGCTGGTCTCCGACGGAGAGGAACGTGATTTTCACATCACTGGGACCGATCTTTGATTCGGTAAAAGCCTCAGTCCAGATTGCTCGAATATCATTCGAATCTGCAAATTTTCTTGAGGATGATCGTGAAGATGTCCCAGTTGATATAAAAGTCCTCACTAGAAGATACTGGTAATAACGCATTCCCGTCGTGCTCGCCCGATGGCAAGTTCCTTGTGTTCAGGTCCGGCCGTTCGGGACATAAGAACTTGTACATAGTTGACGCCGTTAATGGGGAATTAAACAGGGATGGAATCCGTCAGTTAACGGAGGGGCCATGGATTGACACGATGCCAAGCTGGTCGCCAGACGGCCAACTCATTGCTTTTTCATCGAATAGACATAACCCTGACAACGTGAATGCTTTCAGTGTATATGTGGTTCAGCCGGACGGCACGGATCTCCGGAGGATACACGTGGCCGGACCAGAAGGATCGGGTGATGTGGATACCGAGAGGATCAACCATGTGTGCTTCAGTGCAAATGGGGAGTGGCTGTTGATGACTGCCAACTTGGGGGGAGTGACGGCGGAGCCAGTGTCGGTGCCCAATCAGTACCAGCCATATGGTGATTTGTATGTGGTGAGGTTGGATGGGAGTGGGTTGCAGAGGTTGACTTGTAATTGGTATGAGAATGGCACGCCAGCATGGCACCATAGGGATGAGTTGCTGGATATGGGACGGTTGGGCTTGGGATGCGAGGTTGGAGATAAGTTGCAGGGTCAATTCGATGAGCCGCTCTGGATCCGATGTGATTTTTAATCCAACACCAATGAATTCAGGTAGTTAGAAAAATGAACTTGAATATCATTTTTCTTAGAAAAATTATGATAACGTTTGATAATGTTTCAGAATTATAATTTAATAATAGAGTTGTATTTTGAATTTGTAAGTTTTACATTTATAATTTAAGCATAAAAAATTTATTTGGTTATAAATTTTGAAATTTTTGATATGACATATCATATTTGATTCAAAAACTAATCACTCATAACCAAACACACAACTTAAAATTTTATTCAAAGCACATAAAAAAAAATATAAAAATAGCAGGTGCCAAAAAAAAAAAAGTCACTACTCCGGTCAACCGGCCAGACGTCTAGGGAACTTCCAAGTGGATGACCGGATAGACGTGTTTGCAAAAGTAGGTGTGGAATCAATTTTTAAAAATTGTAACTAAACACCACACTCAAACCAACAGGTAGAATTAAATTTAAAAAGTTCTACCAAACAAAGCCTTTGGGTGTTTTTGGTTTGTGTTTTGAGATAAATTTTCAAAAAAAAATTTGGAGAGGAAGTTTAGAAATTTTTTTGGTTTGTTTTGTTGTATATTTTGAAAATAGTTTTGGAGTTTGGAATCATTTAATATATTGTTATAGTTGAGTAAATATATGTGAGAAAAAATGATTGAGAATGAGTGAGGAGAAAAAAAAAGGAATTGATTGATGTGTAAGAGAAAGAAAGTGATTTTGAAAAAAAATTTCCAAAAATTTCCAACCAAACAAAATTAAATTTTTTTTTTTTTTTAAATTGTGTTTGAAGAGTTAAACTAAACAAGGCCGATATGGTTCTAGTTGTTTTTTAGTGTCTACTAGAGAAGCCCGACATACAAGTGTGATCACAAGAGTTTAATTTCTTGATATTTTTCTAAAATGCTTTGTTCTGCTCTGCCATTGAATTTCTCAATTTTCTGAGTAATTTTTCTAAAGCCTGACATTACGTGTTGCTGGTGTTTTGAAAGGCTGGATATTAATTGGGCTTTCAATTAGTGTAACCTCATGAGTCAACAATCACGAGGCTCAATATTATTGGCTATGCTATCGGTACATTTGTCATTTCAAATTAATCTGGCAGATTTAAACTAATAACCTCAAACTAGCTTGTTTCTTTCCATAGCTTTGTGTTTATGCCTCTCAACTTCTTGCCGAATGTATTCCAAAAAGAGCAGTTAAGATCAATCTGTTAAAACAATTTTCTGGACCTTCATCTTCTCCTTTTACTAGTTATATCTGTATGTTTCATTTGGTAAGAACCTCCTTTTCCTTAGTCGCCGAAAGTTTGTGCCTGTAACAATTCTAAGGTTTGATGCACTATTGTAACCCTCGTGCTGCGTTTCCAATGCATTTACGTAGTAGTTTTTGCTTCTGCTATTAATGTTACTACTTATACTATTGATTACTGAGAAGTTGGTAGTGCTGGTTTAGTGGTTGAAACAGCCTATTAACTCTGAGGATGTAAGTTCGAACCTGAGGGCAGCCACTTTGTACAAATATTGCCAAAAAGAAAGGTTTGGCTTGTAACCGACCTACCTCAGACTCCCATCCAAGGTGGTATAAACTAAGAACAAATATTGAATGCAATGGTGACGTTACCCTACGTGGTATGACTACTAGACTATGTAGGCCTCACTTCCGCAATGTGAGACATATTATTGATTGGTGATACCACAACGTGATATCACTGTTATACCCAGTACTTACTCCTAAACTGGGTGTACTTGTTACTGAAAAGTTGCCTGAGTTTGGAGAAACCCTCTCATCTTGTATGCTATGAATATGCAACCAGTGTCAGTGGCAGCTATATTTTGGTCCAACCGCTATGATGATCTTTTTTTAGCATGACAAGCCAGTTGCATTTATCTCAAAAGCCTATTTGGAAAAGTTGTTAACAAGACTTTTTCATTCACAAAATTGATATGACATGATATGGTTTCATAGTCGTTTCTTGTTGATATTCATGCACTTTTTGATTGATCAAAGCCTCAAGTTAACAAATTACTGAAGGAGATCTCCTAAATATGATAAATTGTACTGTCTTAGGCTGCTTTAGCAAAGTTTTTTTTGTTGTTCCACCACTAACTGCTGATGGTTCTGATCCTCTCTTCTTTGCCAACCTTCAGATCTTTGGCAAAAGAAGTGCTTTCTAACCTCTTATTGCAAGCCAGCAAACCAATAAGTGACAAGGATCTTGAATAATGACTCTTTAATTCTTCATCCCTCTTCCTTTTCTTTTAAAAATATAAGGGCATTGTATCTTCTGTTTTTTTTTTTTTTTTTTTTTTCCTTATCAGGTTTGGGACAAAAGGTTTGTGACTTTGGGTTCTTTTCAAATAATGCAGGACCAGAGGATGGACAAGAAGTCATCGGATCAATATGTACCTGACAGCAGCAATAATAGTGCGGATGGAGGAAAGAATGGATGGAATAGTTCTGCTTCTGATACTACTGGGGATGAAGGAGGCACCTCTAATTCTTCCTTTGACGCTGTGTTTGATTGGGAGATTTAGGGAGCGATTTGAAAAGGAAAGGGAAAAGATGTGTAAAATTAGATGAAATGTAGATATATTTTATTCATATTTCACCTATCTTTTCTATTTCTCTTTTTAAATTCCTTCTCAAATCTCCCAACCAAACACAGAATAAGAGTGTCTCATCTAGGAAGAAGCCAACTAGGCAGTCACTCAGAATGACAGATGATTATATACTTCAGAGATAGGCTTTTACAAAGGAAAGGTTTGAAGTATACCCTGTTCTTTTATCCTGAAGAATCATCATTCTTTGTGGAGAATCTCACTAGATCATAATTTGTGGTGTGACTAATTGTAAAGACTTGGTTTGAGCATGCTGTATGAAGTATGTCATCATTCTTTGTGGAGAATCTGACTAGATCATAATTTGTGGTGTGGCTAATTGTAAAGATCTAGACTTTATTTGTCATAATTTAAAAAAGTCAAAAAATTAAAAAGTCAAAAAATCATTATCCTATTTAAACTATATCATTTTATTTAAATCACATCACCTCTCTACTACATCATTTCAAATTCAACCCATACTCCATCCATATTTCATAAAAAGTCAAAAAGTACACTTATTTAGGCCTCGTTTGAGAACAAGCTAATTTAGGCCTCGTTTGGGAACAGGCTAATTTAGTAACTTTTTGGCTAATTGGCTAAAAAGGTTAGTAAGAAAAACCTGTATGTTTGGGCCAACTTTTTGGCTAATTACGAAACGACGTGCAAAAAGTAGAGAGAAAAGGGAATCTTTGACTTTTTGGTATGGGTTGTTGGCTTTTTGGCTAAAAAGGTAACTTTTTGGCTAATTGGCTATTTTAGCCTCTTGCCAAACGAGGCCTAGTAACTTTTTGGCTATTTAGCTAAAATATGAGTTAAAAAAAACTAGTATGTTTGGAATGACTTTTTGGCTTTTTACGAAAAGATGTGCAAAAAGTAGAGAGAAAATAGAATTTTTGACTTTTTGGTATGGGTTGTTGGCTTTTTGACTAATTTAGTAACTTTTTAACTTTTTAACTAAAAAAAAGGGTTCCCAAACGAGACCTTAGATCATCCCAAATCACCTCTTAATTTTAGTTTGAGCATGTTGTATGAAGTATATCAATTGCTTTGTTATATGCTCCTTTGGTTATGTGGAAGAGTTGTGTTGATGTAATGTAAAATCAAAAGGAATGCAGCCACGTAGGGAAAATCAATTCGCGAGCTCTATAGTTAGGGGGATGGTGCATTTTTGGGGCTGCCTTGAGTGAAATGGTTGTTTTCCATTGGCAGAAGGCCGCTCACGCCTTGTCCTTTTGAGAGAAAAATCTAAAGATACAAATTGTTTTTCGAGAATTATTATTGTACAGATTGACCAAGTAGAAGAGATAAATTATTGTTTATTTTGTTACAATTTTATGGGATTGCATTGTACCTGCCTGTCACTCTTTTTTTTTTCTTTTCTATTCTTTTTTTCTTTCTTTTGTTTTTTGGGTTAGAAAGCGAGGACATAAACTTGACAAGCATTTTTTTTTCTTTTTTTCTTTTTCATATTAACTAGTATTTTTTTCTTTCATTTCGGACAAATATCTTTGTGGTCAAGCTTCTCTCCAATTCGAGATCGAACTAGAGTATATTATTGGACTCGTGGGGCCAATGATCCGAACCGTTCAATGTATAAAAGTCGTCAAATACTTTATCCTTGTACACAATTACGTTGATCGGATATCGATAACTACTTAATTGTATCATATTTCTGTCAACAATAAATATAATCTTCAAAATAAATTATTGACCAAAATCTGATCTAATCAAATAGTTGTCGATATCCGATTAACGTGATTTTTTTTAGAGATAAAATACTCAACAAGTTTTACGTGTTGCATGGTTCGAATTATCAAAATATGACATATGATAAGTCTCACAGACTCAACAACACCCTTTCAATCTATAAAATAAATTAGAGACAAACCTGACCCTATCTTTATATTAATCATTAGTTTCGTACGTAGCATAGCCATTTGGCAGCATCAATACGGGTTGGGACAGTTCGCGAAATTCTGTCTAGTAAAATCTCTCAGTGCATTTGAGGATCCCATGGTCTTAAATAAGATCACACCATCATTTTTGGTGGGAGGTGAAAAAAATTTGCGTAATGCATCATTCTATTAATTTCGGACCTCTAAAACTAATCCCTAATGACATGATAAGCATTTATTGAATAATTTTGATATTGGGCATTGTTTCATCCCCTTAAAAAAACTCCCCTGATCCCTCTAATTTCCATATCAAGTAAAAAACAAAAAAAAAGAAAAAAGTTGTCCAAATTGGAAATTAAAGGCATTAGGGGCACAGTTTTTAGGAGCACAAAACATTTCTCTTTTGATATTTTAGTGAGATTCCTAAATAATGTGACTTATGATACATCACTTGTGGTTAGTTTAAGAGTCCAAAATTAGTGGTCGAAAGCATTTTACAAAAAGATTATCAGAATCCTATTCTTTCTTTTTTTTTTTAATTACAAACCCCTTACAATGGTGTAGCCTAGGTTAGTTATAATATCCACATATCTGTTAGTTTTACAGTAGATTGTGATTAATTGTTTGAACTCCCAATCTTCTCATAGAAAACCTGCCATCAAAGATGAGATTATAAGAACCTTACAAACATATCTAACTTCACTAGTTCTATTACACCATATAAATTGTGGATGTTGATTTTTGACCACACAACCAAACGAGGAGCTCAGCTGGAGAGCACTGGCAGAATAGATTAAGTCCAACAACCTGTACAAGAAGATAAAAATTCGGCGGTGGTTCGTCTACCCAAGGGCACTCCGACAATTAAGTTAGTAATCAATATCTCTCAAAGATAACAAAGAGTACTCAAAACTCAAGAAAAGAACTTACTGCTCACAATATATCACCCCTCTCTGAGACCTACGGGAATGCCCTGCTTTTATAGCCAGCACTGACCTGATCCCTGTAAAAGCCTCACTTTAGTGGACTCAGGCTCAATGGTCATCCTGGACTCTTAGTTATATAGGGATAAACTCCCCAAGAGTTTCACCTTTATCCAGACTAAGATCCTTCCCTGGTCTAGGACTCTTGTCCCTTATCTGCTCATCTCGGATTCCGATATCTCCGCATATAACCTCGGCCTAACCAAGATCATCTCGACATATGACCAAACCATGTGGCATCTCAGCTGACACTTCGATGTCACCTTAGCCACGTGTTGTCATTCATAAAATGTGTCCCCACAACTGCCCCCTAGATTCTATTACCTCGGCAACCTGAGGTGATGGAACCTACATCGTTTGTTCATATATAATGTTGGCTAAAGTTCACTTTTCTCTTCGACTGAGATCATGACTCGTCAACTTTATATAACCGGGACTCAACTGTCCGCTTTACCAAGGATTAAGAACCAAGAATCAATTTCTTTAAACCTTTCAACCAAGACTGCTTCTATGGTTGAGATCATGGCCTCATTACGTCGAGAATTACAAGAGCTCTGGCTGCGTATGAGCTGTCAAGCACAGTCTTTTCTACCGTTTTCTTGTCCACATGTCCTTGACCCATTGGTTCGTACTAGACACGCGATGTCAGACCGCATCGATTTTGTTCACACCACCTGACAGGCACATCGCCCAAAGTGCATTCATTTCTTTTTTGCCGTCTTTTTAGTTTTTGACAAAACTCTCTCTCTCTCTCTCTCTCTCTCTCTCTTCTCACTTTGTGAATTTGCATTCCCTCTCTCTACTCAAAGTTTCTCTCTCTAAAAATTTCCTAAACCTCCATTTTCATTCCCTCGAAGCTCTGCAACTGCCTCTTCCATCACCGTCGGCACACCTTTCATCATTTGACCCCGATTGTTCAAGTCATCTGACTCTGGCGTATTTCACTTCGGCGTCTCCTTCTTCACTTCCAGTCGGTAAGTCCTTGATTTCTATTCATATTTCTATTCATATTTTCAAATAACTTGTACCGTTCTTTGCCGTATTGTTTTACATTGTGTCTGTTTAAATGCCTCACATGTTGCCATTGAATCCATTTTCTATTTTTCGTCTATCCTCATGTTCTAGTCATCATAAGTCATTTTTGGTTTCTTGAATATTCGTTGTGCTTCGAATTTCATCTTTTAGAATGTCAAACGTGCTTGTTTGCGACTTGTGTTGTTCAATCTATTTCTGTGTCTATATGCACTGTTCGTGGTTCCTGTACACACATACGCACTGTTCATGTGTTTGATGCTTTAACAATTTGTCACTGCTCTTGACTTTTGCACATTCGCACACACCTACTCAGTATTCTTGAATCTCTATTGCTTTCTTGAGTCTAAATCATGTTCTTTTCTATTTCTCTCTGACTTGTTTTCCACATTCTTGTCCTTGCACCTTTGTTTTCATGCTTAGTTCTTAGGTTTGGGATTTGCCTAGAAACCAAACACTTAGGTAAAACTGAAACAAACTCTCCTTAGATCTTCACAAACCCTAGTTCCAATGCTTGTTTAGGATTTAGCTGAGGTCTTTAGACTTATACCAGTCACTTCTTCCCGAAATCTTACTCCAACTTCACTAAGCCGACATTATGGGTATGTTCAGGTTGAGGGTAGACACCCAAGAAAACTTGAGCAATTTAGGCAGGAGTTCTCTATCCCAGCCGACGTCCACTTGAGGTTAGCCAGGGAGGAAGACTTTATCATGCCTGATGGACACTCCATGCCCTTCCCCGTTGTTGCATTCATTGAGTGTGGATTTCGATTTCCCCTAGACACCCTCTTTAGGGAAGTCCTCTACTACTACAAACTCAACCCTATGCAACTAGCCATCAATTCCTATAGGGTTATCAACAGTATAATCGCCCTAGCACGCCGAGAAAAGGCTAGGATTACACTAGCCAACATCCAATTCTGTTACACAATGTGTGGCTGTAGACACCCCATTTTTGACCGACCTTAAGACTCAGACGTCACCGATTGAGTGATTGGTGATGTTGCATATCGTGTTCGCTCAGAAGTTTCAAAGTCTCAACCGTAAGCCCTGCCTTCGAACTTCCAGGCTTTTCTGTGCCTTGCCTCGATTTGCGAACCGAGGTCGGTTTTCTCTGTTTCTCTTTCCAAAGGGAGGGAGAGGTCTCGTAGACCATCTCTCGGTGGCCGTGGGCTACATTTTGTGGCCGTGGGCCATTTTGCCCATTTCGGAGCCCGGTTCCCGATTTTCGGAGCCGTCAGGCCGTGTGCCTCGGTTCGGGACCGTCTTACTACTTCCGTTTGTTCTGATTTCTGGCATGCATCTTATTTACTCCCTTTTGAGGGACACTGTGGTCTAACAGATCCACTTCGTGATCGAACACCACTCCCGGTGCCTAACAGTCAGTTTTTGGGCCTCGGACTGCGCGTTTCGGCCCCCGAACCTTCGTTTTGCATTAGTTTTCGTTCATTTTTTGGCAAGGACCTCTGTTTCATCACCAGGAAGGTCATAGAAGGGTGGGAGGCCAGTAATTGTTTCAGCAACCAATTATATTCCTTCATCGCCCTCCGATGCCCATTTTTCTCACTCCAAAGCCAATGTTGACCACCCTAAGGCCACTTTCTTCAGCTCCAAACCACATATTTGTGTTGTACACATCTGGGAGGACACAAATATCACATGGCCGGCCAGTAATTCCATTTGAACCTTTTGAACCCCTTTGAAAAGTGGGTTGTTCTCTCTCCTGGTTCACAGTTGCCAATTTTGGACCACAGGGTTGTGTTGAGGGCACCTGGGAGGACATCAATTGGTGGTGGCCGGCCACTAATTCAACTTGGCCTTTTTGACCCCTGGTCGGCCGGCCGGCCACCTGCAGCTCCAAAACCTGGCCGGCCTTGCTCCTCTCAGTGAGTACATTACAATTGTATACTTTTTTTCCCCCCAAAACCTGTATCCGATGGGGACAACTTTTTGGGGGAAACTTGGCTTGTTTTTCCCCCTTTTTTTCCCTCCTTCTCTCCCCCTCTTTGGTCCATATAACCAGCCTCTAGCACTGGTGAAAAGGGTTGGAAAAATTGTCTTGAAGCCTTGCATACATACCTCCATTCATCTCCCACTTCCAAGCTCCAAACATCCAAGTTCCTACACCCTTTCTTCACCATCACCTAACACCACACTACCACTTCCATTTCCATCAGCTTGGAGGTCTTCTTAGAGGCTAGGAGGCACCATTTTTCAGTCCAAGAGGCAGCCAAGGCTTGGTCTTCAAGAGTAAGTGCCATTTCCCTCTTTTCTAGCTCATTTTTGTACCATTTCTTAGGCCTTTTTGCTCGCTGTTTTGAGCTCCGTCCATAACTGAAAATGCCATTTTTTTGAGCTCATTTTTCTATTTCATTCAGGGTCTTACCCTGTTTGGGACCCCTATCTTGCACTTGCTTCAATATCCCTTTGTATGCCATTATCTTGCACAGTATTTTTGGCCTATGTGTAATCTGATTTGAGGCATTATATAAAATGTAACTGAGCTTATTTTGAGCCCTTATTCAACATTGAAGAAGGGCTCACCACTTTTTGGGACCTCCATGTACCACTTGCCATTGAACCCCTCTTTGGTCCCCATTTTTGCATGATTCATTGGCTTATTGACATTCTGTTTTTGGACCTTGGTCTGAACTGAAAATAGGCTTATTTTGACCCTCTATTCATGTTTCATTAAGGGTCTATGGATGTTTGAGACATCCTTGGTATACTTCATGTTATAGCCCTCTTGATGGCCTCATTTTGCATAGTATTTTGAGCCTATTTGTATACTGTTTTTGGCTGGTGATAAACTGTAAAAAGACTTATTTTGGGTCCCTCTTCAACATTGTTGAAGGGCCCTCACTTGTTTGAGACCTCCATGCACCACTTGCTTCTTCGCCCCTTTGTTGGACTATTTCTTGCATAGCATTTTGAGCATACTTGTATCTGTCTTTTGGGATTTCCATAAACTGAAAACAGTCATATTTTTAGTCCCTCTTCAATGTTTTAGAAGGCCCATTTCCTATTTGGGGCCCGTATTTGTGACTTGCTTCATTACCTCCCTTGCAGAGCCATTTTGCATGCTAATTTAGTCCCACTTGTGCCCACTGTTTGGCCTCACTCTAAACTGTAAAAATTCTTGTCTCGGGGCTTCCTTCCTTCTGTTTTTTCATTTCATATTCAAATTATGTATGGATTGTATAGTTATAGGCCATTTCATGCGCCAAAACCCGTGTTTCGGGACTCGTTTCATGCATCGGGTTCATTTTACCGGGTTTCGGGGCTGTTTTGCATCTCATTTTACCTCTGATTTTTGCATGATAGTATGCCATTTTGTGTGTTTTTCCATGTCTTGTTAGAGTGGCATTCCGTGCCGTAGGTTCGTTTCTCGGTTTGCGTGCACGCGTGCACGCACTTCGAGTTGTCTCATTTTCATCATTATGGCCTCCTATGTGACTGTGGCTGAGGTCCACTTGTGTTGGTGTAAGTCCATTATGCATTGTGTATGCCATCCTATTTCATAGCATTGCGCATGCTAGGTTGTGTGTTAGTGCATCTGTATGCCATGTTATCTCGTGCATCGTGTATGCCATTTCATGGCATTGTGCATGTTAGGTTATATCTTAGTTGCATTTCATGCATATCATGCATATTGCATTGTGTTCGGGATAGGAGCTAGCCCGGCACGAGAAACGAGGTGCGTTTCGTACTTCGAGTGACGAAACGTGTCTCAATTCCCTAGTCACCAACACTCCGAATTATCCATGATGGAGTTAGGTCTTGTTAAGTTTTCATGTGCATTCATTCCATATCGAGTTGTGCAATTCGAATCCTCGGCCATCATGCATCGAGATGCATGATTGGTGGCACGAGGATCGAGGCATGCATACATTTGTGAAAATACATTGCTATGCCCTTTCTCGCTCTCTGCAAAGAAAATCAAGAATCAACATTCTTAGGCTTGGCGCTTTCAAAAACCATTGTAAACAGAGGCTAATTGGGGCATCGTAGTGGATTTCATGAAGGCAACCGGACATGCATCATTCATCATCGGAGCGAATCAAGGCGCCCTCGCTTGCATGCCGCTTTTATGACTTTCTTAGTTAATTTGTTAATTAATTAGGAATTTGTACATTATTTGGACTGTATTATTTGGACTGTACTATTCTTTTATTCGGGACTGTATATTTATTCGGACCCTCTGTGCGAGGGCATAATTGTAATAAGTGTGCGTGAGTGTGATGTATGTCTTCCAACCCCACGTCTTTCTTCCCTTTTATTTACCTACTTATGATGGTTAGATTAGGGCATATTTCAATTAGCATACAGTATGATAGCATGTTTGCATTCATTCATCTGTTTTGCATGCACCGGGCTCGGCGCATCATACTAACTGTATTTGTATTTCAATTCCAAGTTGAATACATGTTACCTGTAGCATTCCATATGCCATGTTTAGAATAGCCGAGCCTGCTATAGTTTGCATTTTTGCATGTGTTGCTTTAGGCAATTCTGTATATCTAAGATTATGCATGATTTCTAATGAGCTTCTGTTTTAGCTTGGAGTACTCGGTGAGTTTAATGCTTACCATGAGGCTATGTGCTTATGTGATATAACTGCTTGAATGCCTGTGGGTGAAGGTTGGGTTATTTGGATTGGAACAATTCATCAAGTGTTTTAAGCCCACCCGAGGGTGGCAAAATCTGCATTTTAAGCCTACCTGCGGGTAGCAAACCATCTTTCAAAAATAAACATGAAATGTTTTGTCCCAATTCAGGCAACCCGGTCTATACTTGTATCTATGCGCATCACGTAGTAAATCTAGGCTAATAACCGGAATAAGAACGCACAATGTTTTCAAAATCAGATATCATGGTCAGTAGAGGCCGGTCTTTGACCGGGCGAGCGGGGGTGCTCACGAAGTGACCTTCCCCAATCGTACCCAAGTTCCCGAGCCGAGGCAACTTTGGTGATGACGGACACGTGGCCTTTGGCACCGAGTCAGGGTTTCCTAAATTTCCCATTAAAAAACATTTAGGTGGCGACTCTGTATCTGGCAAAGCAGTCCATGTTTGGCACTTCTTTTCAAAAAATTCTGTTTTCAAAATCGATTTGCCCGATTTGGACTCTTTGGTTCAAGATTAAGAACCGTGACATTTGAGTCCTTGAACTGTAGTGACCCCAATATGAACGGAACGGGACTTAACCCTCCCAGGGCGTTCGGGGCTCTACTGGCGACTACTGGGGAGTTCGAGAACTTGACTCGAACTCATGATATCTGGTTTTGACTACACTTGGGTGTTTCTTTGCATTGCATTTGCATTGGTGCGCCTAGGACACCGTGTTTGCCATCTGCCATTCCCGAATGATTTGCCGGAGGCTTGTCTTGTCAAGGCATGACCATAAGGCATTTGTCAGGGCTCTGACAAAGATGGGAACACAAACCCCGGTTTTACCGGGGCACCCTTTTTGACCATTCGACCTAGTGCATATTCGGATCCATAGTGACCATTCCAAACTAGGACAGGTTGCTTACCCGTTTATAGGTTGTTTGAAACCGCTGCGTGCGTAGTGAAACCCTAGCTCCTGACAAAATAGGACAGGGAAACCCTACCCCAACATAGGGGTGTTTTGGCTCTCACTTATCTGTTATGTGCTTTTAGAGTGCGTCTCTACAGGAATGCATGCATCAGTTTATGAGTTTGGGCATCAGGCCTGCGGGCATCAGTCAGTATTTGAGAATCAGTTATCTGCGGGTATCCGATTCAGTTTTGGGGACAGTGATTCAGGGATATTGATCAGTGTTTGAGGACAGTGTGTATTCAGCTTACCAGCCGTGTGTTGTTATGCCCAGCCGTGTGTTGTGTATTTAATTTAAGCTGTTATGCTGTCCGTTTATCTGGTTATTTATTTCCTTTTCGCTTTATTTATCTTTTTGCTAGGGGCAGGGTTTTTAGCACAATTGCTTCCGAACCAGTAGATATTCCCCAAGCACTTTGGACACGAGGTCGCCGACTCAATCGATCTGAGGATCTGGTTGACGGACATCCAGTGTTCCACTCCCTACCCCCAGTTGTTAGAAGAAGGCCAAGGCGCGGTGTCGAGCGAGGATTCGACGGACGGGCTACTTTAGCAAAGCAAAGGTTGGGATTTCTGTTTCCGCCATAGAGATACACTTACCGGTCAGTCAGCTGGACCAACAGAATATGGCCGGGATAGAGGAAATGATGCGTCAAATGCAAGAGAGCATGAGACAGATACAGGAGGATGCCATCTGCCAAGCGGAATTTTCTAAGCAACAGGCCACAGTCATGGCCCAACAGGCCGAGCTCATCACTAGATTGCAACAGCAGAATGCGACATCTGCTTCTCATCAGGTTCCTCCTCCACCAGGGCCCCCATTACCCGAGCAGGCTCCTACTGTTCAGAATGCTCTGCCGAACACCCAGAACACCGTGCCAAATGTCCAGAATATCCAAGAGTGCACAAACCTTCCAACGGGGCTAGCTCCGCCCCCGCTTCCACCTCAACTGTCCAAGACTCATACACCCAACCACCCGGACTCTCCCTTTGAGTTTGAAATCGACCATACAGCCCTAAAACTGAGCAAGCTTGAGAAGCTTTTCAAGAAATCATAAGGGGTAAAAGCCATTCCAGACATCGAAGATGGGTACATCGATGTAGCCGTAACATTGCCAGACAGATTCAACATGCCACAAATTGACCGCTTCGACGGGTCCGGGGACCCCATGGTTTATCTTCGACTATTTTCAGACATTCTGCGGCCAATGGGCCTAACCCGACCACAAAAGCTTTCCCTGTTTGGCCGAACTTTGTCGAGTGTGGCAGCCATCTGGTACGCGAAGTTGGAAGACGAGGTCAAAAGAAGCTGGGATGAAATGGCTGAGGCCTTTGTTGCACAGTACTCGTACAATACACAGATCGAGATTACAACTCGTGATCTCGAAACAACGAGGCAGGAACCCAAGGAGACTTTCTCAGACTTTGTAACTCGTTGGAGGGCAAAGGCATCGATGATGACCTTGAGGCCTACAGACAAAGATCAAATCAGGATGATTGTGCGCAATCTCCAACCGAAATTGATGCAGAAGATGATCGTACTTCCCTTTCCCACCTTCTCAGATTTACACGAGATGGGGGTACAGATTGAGGATGCCATAAAACAAGGTCTGATCGACCAGGATAAGGAGCAACCCAGAAGGACTTTCAACCGTAACAATAACGCAGGCCCGAGTGGCGCTGCAACTGCACGAGCTTTAGAGGTGAGCATGGTCACCACCACTCCCCCTCCCCCAAAACCCACGAAAGCCACGCCTTTCTCTGGCGCATCTGGAAGCAATACCCAAAGCACCAAATATCAACCCAGAGGCCAAAGAACTTTCACCCCCCTATATATGCCCTTGTCCAAAGCTCTGGGGGTATTGATCAGGAAGAAGCATTTGACGCTCCTAGAGCCGAGGCCGCTACCAAATCCACTCCCTCTCTCTCATGACCCGACAAAATATCACAGATCACCAACAAAGACGGTCATGACACCGACTGTTGTTTCAGATTGGTCATGAGATCCGGGATCTTATTGACAAGCGGTGATCGCGCCCGAAAAAACCCAACGTCACGACAAATCCTCTCCCACCACATAACCAAGCCCCTCCTCCCAACAGAATCAACTTCATCCAAATTGGGGTCGTGTCTTACGATCCTAGTATCTATATCACCCCATCCCACCTACCTAAGCCGGAGGTGATCCTTCTTGTCTGCACTGACTTGTGTATGATAGACATCTCCACAACCCAATCTAAGCCAGTGGTGGTGACCACCGAAGATGGGACATGGCAGATTTCAGAGGAAAATGGAGTTGCTGAGTCTGAGATTGAACAGTCCGGGAATCTTGCTAAAGGAGCTTATGATCCGAGTGAATACATCAATCGATGGGCGATGCGAGTCGAAAAGTGTCGAAGATCAATTATATGTGATTCAGGGGATGATTTGAAAGGGAACAGATGATCTAACAAATGTGGAGAGGACTTTGCCAACCTCCAGTTCTTCAGTGACCAAGAATCAGGAGATACAGCAATCAACTGGTTCGAATATGAGGAGTCGGCAGAAGTTACCGGATGGTTAGATGATCAACCAGACATCGTAGAATATCGACTGAATGCAGGCAGGGCAAGAGTATCGATGGTGGTGGAAAGGCCGAGAGTCGAATCTACCACGGTGAGCGCCAAGACTAAGAATTTCGCTTTAATTTGGGGATTATTAATGCAGGGAGTATTGAACCACCAGCTGTACAGACGCAGTTGGAACAACAAAGATTTGAGGATTCCGAGAGAATCAGAAAAGCTAAGGCCCATGTGGGGTCGAGTCGCGAAAGTGCCGCAGTAGCGGCAAATGAGGATTTGAAGGTCTTGTGAGCACGATCATACCGAGCAGACAGTGTCTCGCTTGCCGACGGATGTGGTGGGAAGACGATGACTTATGTCTTGCCCACACAGATGAGGATTGGGGAAGTAACCAACCAGATGATACCTGGTATATTGACGAGATCGCTCATATGACAAGAAGTGGGTGATATTTCAAGCCCCAGCACTTAGACCAACCTGAGGCGTCTGGGAAAGACAAAGAAGCTGAGAAATGAAGGAGAAAGCAGTTGAAGAAGAAGTCTGCTCAAGCAATTGAAGAAGATACAAGCAGACATCTCCATCTGGGGACTGCTTATGGCGTCGCAAGTACACAGACAGGCTGTCCTATCTGCTATGGACAAGGCCAAACTCTCTATAGATACAACACCAGAGCAGCTGGTTGGACTGGTTATTCCGGGAGGAGGTTCCCCGGCATTAACCTTTTCAGACAAAGAACTACCGCCTGAGGGCACAAATCATAACAAACCTCTCTATGTCTCCGTGGAGTGTAGAGACAAGTGGATACCGGTGGTACTTGTTGATACTGCGTGCGCCATCAATGTTCCGCCAAATGATCAGCAGATGCAATCGGGTTGAAGCCCGCGGACTTCGTGCCGACTACTCAAGTGATCAGGGTATATGATAATACTAGCAGGGAAGTGATGGGGACTGTCAAAATTCAGACTCAGGTTGGTCCGGGACAACACAACATTGAATTTCATGTCTTGGACGTTCCCGCAACCTTTAATCTACTCTTGGGGCAGCCGTGGTTGCACCAAGTGAAGGCAGTCTCTTCCACTTTACATCAGATGTTGAAGTACCCTCACGGGAAGGGGTTGGCTATTGTCTTCGGAAATTCATCTATCCATCCGCCGCCGGAAGTGTCTACACCAGTTCTAGAAATCGAGCATAGCACGGAGGATGTGTTCTTATCAGGGTTCACTTTGGCTGAGGCCCGGGTGGTGCAGAATATTATGGCTGTGAATGAAGGTGTGTACGTCAGTGCTCAATCCGTCTACCTTATGAACAAGCTACAACACATCCCCGGGATGGGATTACGAAGGAGCGGCAGAAAAGGCGTCGCAGCATTGGCCGAAGTGCCACACAACCCTCATACCTTTCGCTTGGGTTATCTGCCCACCAAAGAAGACTGGGTGAGGAAGGGAAAAGAAATGGCCGGAAGAGCCAGAGCAAAGCAGGCTGGGAAGCCTTTTGAGTTAATGCATAGGCCCATTCAGGGTATCCTGAACGAAAATTTTGTCCGGGAGGGGGAGGACTTTCCATTTTGCGGCTTCCCAGAGCCGTGGATAAACGCGGAGAAGAAGCGTGCAAAGCCGAGATCTTCTTCGACCGCAACTATCGAGGAATGAGCGTTGCCCAGAAAGCGAACCCATCACCGAGGTTGAAAGGTAAGGCAATGGATCACGAGGGCATGTAATTTGAAGTGGGGGTAGCACTGGCATGTCTATTTTCTGATCCTCTGATCGACCATAAGTGCTTGGGGGATAACTTCGTGGTTTTCATGATTGGGGATGAAACGACTGCGAGCCAACCAGCAGCTATCTTGGATGCATCTATCGCACCCTCTCTCACTTGGCAATACGAGGAGGGATTTTTGTCCAGCAGCACCGGGTCAGGTAGTGAGCCGGAATCTGATTCCACTGAGTCTTGTGAGTCGGAATCAGATTCCACTGACCGAAGTCTGAAGTCTGTACTCTGGGATGTTAACAGGATGCCACGATCTGTCTAGGTCGTCTTTTTCCTTTCATTTGAGTCTGTTGTAAACGAATCGGACGATTTGGATGAGCCTAATGAGAATTAAGTAACTGTGGTTTCTGAGTACTTTTCTGTGCCCTTAATTTATTGCATTAATTCAGACTTTCAAAATTTTGAAAACGACGAGGACGAAGTTCCTCCGGTTTTGCAACGATTAATTGAGCAAGAGCAGGAAGGATTTGTTAAACCCCTAGTGGACGAAATCACTATCGTGAACATTGGTACTGAGGAGGACCCGCGGCTGGTCCAGATCGGGTCCACGTTGTCTTCGGAGGAACACAAGCGCTTAGTCGCTTTATTAAAAGATTTCAAAGATGTTTTCGCGTAGTCCTACGAAGACATGCCTGGAATCGATCCTGAGATTGTACAGCATCGGATCCCCCTTGATCCCGAGGCCCGACCTGTCAAATAGAAACTCAGGAGGATCCGCCCGGACTGGGCTCTCAAAATTAAGGAAGAGATCACCAAGCAAATCGATGCAGGCTTCCTGCTGGTATCAAAATATCTGACTTGGTTGGCCAACATTGTTCCGGTGCCGAAGAAGGATGGCAGGATCCGAGTATGCGTGGACTTCAGGGATTTGAACAGAGCTAGTCCGAAGGACAACTTTCCCTTACCGCATATTGATGAGTTGGTGGATTTCACAGCAGGGCACGCATTGCTTTCATTTATGGATGGCTTCTCAGGCTACAACCAGATAGTAATGGCACCAGAAGACCGGGAAAAGACTGCATTCACCACCCCGTGGGGGACATACTGCTATAGAGTCATGCCGTTTGGGTTGAAGAATGCTGGAGCTACTTATCAACGGGCCGCGACCACAATATTACATGATATGATCCACAAAGAGGTTAAGGTGTATGTGGACGACGTGATTGTCAAGTCCAAGGAAAGAGAGGGCCACTACACCGCCTTGCATAAGTTTTTTCAAAGGATCAGGGAATTTCGGTTGCGGCTAAACCCTCAAAAATGTACATTCAGTGTTACAGCGGGAAAAATGCTAGGGTTTCTGATTACACAAAGGGGCATCGAGGTCGACCCTTCCAAAATCAAGGCCATCCTAGAAATGTCACCACCAAGGACTGAAAAGGAGGTGCGAGGCTTTCTAGGTAAAGTGCAATTCATAAGATGGTTTATCTCAAAATTAACCTTGACTTGTGAACCACTTTTTGGCCTCCTCAAGAAAGGAAAGAAGTTCCAATGGGACGGCCGATGTCAAGCTGCATTTGAACAGATTAAAAAATATTTACAAAATCCGCCCGTGTTGTCACCACCAGAACCAGGGAAACCGTTGATTTTGTATCTGTCAGTAACTGAAACTACAATGGGCTGCATGCTTGCACAAGAATCAGAAGACAAGGTGGAGAGAGCCATCTACTACCTAAGCAAGAAGATGCTAGAGTACGAAACCCGTTACATTCCGCTGGAAAAGGCTTGCTTAGCCTTGGTATGGGCTACTAGGAAGCTGCGGCACTGCCTGTTAGCTCACTCTGTAATGTTGGTTTCATGACTTGATCCCATCAAATATCTTTTCGAGAAACCAGCACTTACGGGTAGGCTAGCTCGTTGGTTGCTGTTGCTATCCGAATTTGATCTAAAGTATGTAACACGCAAGTCGGTCAAAAGCAAGCGTAAAGGCGTAATTTTTAGCCGACCATCCAAAGGAAAGGGGTGAAGCGATGAGTATTTATTCCCAGATGAAGCCATTTTACACATCGACGACGAAACTTGGACGATGTACTTTGACGGAGCGTCAAATCAATACGGGTATGGGATAGGAGTGTTGTTGATAGCACCCGACAATTCCCGTATCCCTCTAGCCTTCAAGCTCCGATTCAAAGTCTCGAACAATAAAGCAGAATATGAGGCGTGTATTGCTGGTCTAGAAGCCGTCCTGGAACTAGGGGCAAGACGGTTGGACGTCATTGGGGACTCGAACCTTGTTGTGTCTCAAGCTAAAGGAGATTGGAAAGTAAAAGAGGAAAAGATGATGATGTATCACCAGACCTTGGATTTGCTGATTCCTCGGTTTGAGAAGCTAAGTTTTACTCATCTACTAAGAGAGAACAACAGGTTCGCAGATTCTTTAACAACTCTATCTTCTATGATACACATCCCGTGTGGAGTCCGAATGCATCCAGTCATCATCGACCATAAATTTGCACCTGCCTACGAGTCGATTGCCGCTATAGATGAAGTTCAGGACGAAAACCCCTGGTATTACGACATCTGGAACTTCTTGGAGAAAGAAGCATACCCGCCAGGGGTAAACGCCAAAGACAAAAGGGCAATCAGGAGAATGGCAGTTCAGTTCATCATTTGCGGGGGTAAACTGTATAAAAGGGGTCACCTGGGAATGCATAAACTGTGCATTGATGCCGAAGAGTCAAAGCGTCTGATGGAAGCCATCCACGAGGGAGAATGTGGTGCACACATGAATGGGGTAATGTTGGCACAGAAGATTCTCAGATAGGGTTATTACTGGTCCACCATGGAGGAGGATTGTATTGGTTTCGTCCGACGATGCTACAAATGTCAGATTCATGCAAATCGCATGAACATTCCGCCGTCAAAGCTGTACAACATGACTTCGCCATGGCCATTTTCAGTCTGGGGAATTGATGTAATCGAAGCTATTACGCCGAAGGGGTCGAATGGGCATGAGTTTATCTTGGTAGCGATAGATTATTTCACAAAGTGGGTTGAGGCCCAATCTTATGCGGTGTTGAAGGCTTCGCACGTCGCAAAATTTATCAGAAACAACATCATCTGTCGCTACGGGGTCCCAAACAAAATAATTTCAGACAATGGTTCCCACTTCAAGAAGGAAGTGATAGACTTGTTGGAAAAATATAACGTGGCTTTTCATAAGTCATCTACCTATCAGCCGCAAACCAATGGAGCGATTGAGGCCGCCAACAAGAATATCAAGCGCATATTGCAGAAGATGGTGGAAACCTACCGGGACTGGCCAGATAAGCTGCCGTTTGCTTTGTGGGGCTACCGGACTTCAATCAGAACTTCTACTAGGGCGACTCCGTACTCATTGGTTTATGGGATGGAGGCCGTTCTACCTATTGAGATTGAGGTTCCGTCATTACAAGTATTGGCCGAGTGTCAAATAGCCGAGGCAGATTGGCAGCAGAGCCGATTTGAGGAACTTATGCTTTTCGATGAAAGAAGACTGAAAGCACTGTACCATGTCCAAGGTTATCAACGCAGAATCGCCTGAGCTTTCAACAAGAAGGTTAAGTCCAGGAATTTAAAGGAAGGAGATTTGGTACTCAAAGACAACCGAACTCCCATCCACGACCCAAGGGGCAAGTTCAGACCCAATTGGACTGGTCCCTACATCATCAAGTCAATCTGGTCAGGTGGAGCTGTAGTTCTGATGGATCTAGATGGCTTAGAGTTTTCCTAACCGATCAACATGGACAAGTTGAAGAAATATTACCCATGAGAGGCTCGCTAGGCCGAAAACCCGAAAGGGCGACCTAGGCAAAACTCAGAGCACAAAAAATTTGAAATTATAAAAGCGAGCTTCAAAGGTTGAAAACCCGCAAAGGGCGGCCTTGGCAAAAGTTAGAGCGCAAAAGGAGAGTGAAAATACCCGAGCGAACCTAAGCCTGAACTACGTAAGGCTAAATTCCCATCCTTGGGATACGTAGGCAGCTTCCTTCTGAAGTTCAGCCACAATCTTTTCCCCGATCAACTTTGTCCATATTGATCATCTCAGTCATCTTTGTCCATCAGCATCCATCGTGATCTCCGGTATAGTGCTATTCAGACTAGGGGCAACTTTCCGTTGCCACACAGTGCCGCGGTACTATTCAGACTAGGGGCAACTTTCTAGTTGCTAGGATCCGGGGTTGTGCATCTCAGTGACAGATCTCAGGCGTGTCCAGTTCTGATCCATATCAAAAATAGTTTTGAAATGTTTTAATAAAAGTTGACTTTGTTCAAATTAATCTTTTACAACTAAGACCATTTTTGGACCAAAGCGGAGAATTTTCAGTACCACAACCTTCAATTTCATTGATTTCAAAACAGAGTTCTCCTGCTCTTGCATACAATTGAAGTTGCTTTTTATTACACTCATAATGAAAACTTGAAAGTACTAATAAAGCAATAAATCTAGGGCATAGTCAAGTCAGGTGTCCCTGCGCCCCCTCCCAGAGCTAGTCGAAGCCTCTGATGCCAAGCTCGGCCCAGTCTGTGCCTCCTCATTGAGCCAATCCCAGCACTCGTCAGAAAAAATGCAACTGAAAGTGGAGGCGGGGGCCAGGAGCTCTCTATTTCCCCATGCTGCGACTTGCCGAACCAGCTGTGCGCCTCGGACCAGGAATGTAGCCGGGTACTCTATCCCCTCTGGTGGGCAAGTTTGATCATGACCGAACTGGCGTAGGATACGGAATGGGAAATAGAATGCGTAGTGAGTCAAGCTAATCAATCGAATCCCGATCTGCCGGGACATGCTGTAACTCATTGCTGGGAGATTGAGCCAAGGGCAGCGCCAAGCAATGCGATCCGCGGACAAATTGCACATCCAGTCGAACCACCACCTTTTATCAAGGGCATCGACTAGGCACTGTCGAAAGAAGTAGCCTCGAGCTGAGTAGGCTGGGCAAGAATCCACAACCTGCAATTTATCCATCAACCATACCTGGGGAGGGATGAAAAAAAAAATGAGAGAATAAAGAATAGAGAGATGTACGACGAGAGAAAAGTGAGGAAGGGTTTTGTGAGAACAACCAAGCCTGAGAGCCGAGTGATGTGAGCAAATACATATGTGAGGTTGGGTGGGAAACATTACCTGCAATAGCAGTGGACTCCCAGCAAATCTGGTCGTCTCCCGGCGATAGATAGCATCCCGACCCATCAGTGTCTCGGCCAATATCATGGCAATACAGTTCTTTCCTTCTTTCAAGCCTTGAGCAACCTCAATCAGACGAACGCTGGATACTCCAAGGCCTGAGGCAAACAGAAAATGTGATAATATGCATAAACAGAGGGCATGTCGCCAGAAGCCTTGCCAATGATGGTCACCGCGGTCACCAGCATCGGAGAACCGATAAATCAGGCTCGGGATATCCAACATTCCGTCGCAAATCAGGGACCGAGCATTATGCACAGTGAGTCCACACATTCGCCCTAAGGATTGGGCATGGCCAAAATTAAGTTGAGGCAAGATCTCTTCCAAACGCTCGGACTCCATTAAAATTTGAAAATCTTCAAAAGTTGGACATACCTCTTACTCGCTGAAGCTGAAAACATGCGTCACTGGATTCCAAAACCTCGCTGCGGCATGGAGGAAGGGAAAGTGCAGCGGAGTGCGGCTCAGCGGGAATAGTGCATTCAAGCCGAAACCTCGGAAATTCAACTTTTCCGAGCCATCTAGAGAAGAGATCCAAGATGTGAGATTTTCTATGAGAAATGCCTCCATTTTTTGTGCAAAGTAGTGATGAAATGAATGAGTCCCGAGGTTGGAGCTTTTATAGAGGATGGGACACTATTCAGGGGACACGTGTCAAAAATTTGATTTGTTGAAATAAGTGGCGGACCACCTTTTCTATGGCGGCCACATTTTTCCCCTCAGATACAAAAAACTGGCCGGCCATGCTCCAACAAGTGGCCGGCCATGCTCCAATGTATGCCTTTGGTCCTGTTTTGCCCTCCAGAGGAAAGTTCCAGGCATTTCCAAGCATCGGGTGTATCGAAGGCCTCCATTTCCCTCTGTTTCGGATGCATTCCGTTGCTCAGATCGTCCGAAGTACGCTTTGTTTTGTTTATCAAGTTGTAATCTTTGCTTATCGAGTTATTGTTTTGTTTATCAAGTCGTAATCTTTGCTTATTGAGTTGTCGTTTTCTTTATCGAGTTGTAAGTTTTGTCGAACTGTTGTATTTTGTGTTTTGAGTTGCTACTCTTTGTTTACGCAAATTTGTTAAGTCTTGTTTATCGAGTCGTTAACATTGTTGTATTTTGCTTATCGAGTTGTAAACTTGCTAAGATTCTGTTATTTCTTAGTGAGTCGAGTTGTTTGATTTGTTGCGTCGGTTCATTACCTGACCCGGTAAATACAAAGTGCACATTTCTATTCAATCCCATTTTTGTGCAAAATGATGCGATGCGATGCTGAGAGCATAAAAATACAACACTTTTTCAAAAGCTGTTTCACCCCATCATATTTCCTTTTACAAATAAAGGTACAAGTTGTACAGAAAATAAAACTGCCTAACAATATGCAAAGTGCTACAAACTACTAGCAAAAAGGAAAATAAAGCAGGAAACAGCAGCATCAATACCCTCGGGAACGGGAATGAGAGGCCCTCCTCATCCTCTTCTGCGAGACAACCTCTACACCACCATCATCCGGGTCGGAGCTGTCATCCTCAGGATCCCCCTCAGCCTCGCCTCCACTCCCGGAACCAAGACCGGAATCCCCCTCCTCAGCAGATGTCTTCGACTGACGATCTGCGACCTCCTCCTCCTCATCCTCATCGGGCTCCACCTCTATAATATGTGCCCTGCGTCTGCAAGAAGACCCTCTTCGAGCTCCTCGGAAAGGCCTGGATGGCCCAGCTCCCCAAAAGGCGGATGGCCTCGCCAAAAAAGGTCCAGACGATCGACCTCCACGAGAAGGCGGTGGCCCGGCCATGGCGAGCATATCTGAGGCATCTGAAAGTGAAGAGTTCAATACATCAGTTCAAATATGAAAATCAGATGCAAATACAGTATGTGAGTGGGGTGTGTGTTAGATGTGTTCTACACAAACAGCCTATCAATGCAGTAGAATGTTCAAAACCAGCGTGTCACCAGAAATATGATAAATGCAAGAAAGATGAATAGTACCTGCACACCCATAATGGCCAGCTGAGCCTCCCTCCGCAGGATCATGCCCTCAAATGCAGCCATCACTCCAAGCATCTCATCTACGTACTCAACAGGAGGCTGCAGATACAGATGCAAAACTATCAGTAAATGAATGAATGTCCAAGTATCAAGTGATAAATCAAAGTCATAAGCATACCGGTGGTGAATCAGGATCTCTGACATATCTATGGTCAGGAAGGGGAGGCTCCAGCGAGACCTGGTACGGAACCCCAAATCGCCAACTCGTTAACTCAGTCGGCATGTCTGGCCACCCAGGATGATGAAGAGTATGAGGGATTGGGGGAACCGACCCACCCCCACCTCTAGACGTACCAGCCCTACTGGAGGAAGGGATATCTGTAGCACGAGCCTGACTCGAAGATGGCACACCAGCAGGCCTTAGTGACGGAGTACGCACTCCCGTCAAGGGAGGCATCAGATATACGTGGCAATAAGTGGCATAGTCCCCCTCCTCAAGATGTAGCAAAGCATTAATGCCCAGCATAGCACTAACAACATCCTGAGAAGAGAGCCTATCAGCAGTTCGCATATTGACTGGGGGTGCTGCGGGAGGGTCTTGAGAAGTGTACCCCCATACCTGACGCAAAAAGCGTTCCCCCAGAAACCATGCTCTACCAACCGGTCCTTCGAGCAGGATCCTGTACTGGGAGGTGCCCGATCCTCCGGCATACTGAAATCGGAGACCATCACCCAAGGGCACCCAGGGCTACCATGTAATCTACGGATAACAAGTGCATAAACCAATCAGAAATTGGGAATATACGGGGCAGATCACAAGTGAAAACGGAAAGGACTGAGAGTTTTGAAATACCTCCGTCGTCCGCACAGTGTCAAAATACTGCCGTTGATAAAAGAGAGTCTCTCGGGGTCTCAGCCGGTGTTGGCCCTCGAATACCAGTGAGTACGGGGTCATGAGGGGCCCTGCCACCACCAACTCTGGGGCTAACGTCGGGAAATATACGTAGACCCATAACTGAGGAAAGCAGTGTAAAATGTAAATACAAAGTGCTAAGGGCAAAATACAGAGTGTAAAGTGCGTTGTGTGTGCAATGTACAAGTGATGAGGAGCAGAAATGTAAATCAAGAGAACAGAAAGTACCTCCCAGGCTCTCCAATAACCGCTAAGTAAGTCTCCCTGCCCACGGGAGGTCGCGCTCATGTAGCAGTAAAAGGTAGCCAGGCCGGCGCCACCCCAGTCGTACCGTCCAACCTGTGATAGGTCAACCAGAGCGCTCAACAGATACAGCCCAACCGTGTTCCCTCTATCGACGAACAGAGTAGTCCTGAAAAGGAACATAAGAAAACCACGAGCATACTGCTCTGCCTCCTCAGGAGTCTCAGGCTCCATCCCCTCCCTCCGAAAATGGGAAGAGAACCAGGTGTATCGGACTCTCCCGGAAGCTCTGTCAACAGGCGGGCGGGCCCCCAGCAAATGTATCCAAGCGGCCTCCCATTCACCCATGTCCTCGTCGTAAGGAATGGGCCAATCTCCTATGTCTAGGCCAATCAATACAGCAAAATCCAGCGGGGTCATAGTCAAATCCCCAGTGGCGGAAAAATGAAAGGAGTTGGTGGTGTCCCACAATCTCTCCACCAAAGCTGCCATCAGTGTCCTCCTGGCAGGACAACGCGATAACCCAACGCAGAAGGCCCCGAACCCCGCTAAATCAACTAAATCCCGGACAACCTCCGGGAGCTCAACATACCAATCCCTAGCAGCGGTGGAGCCGTATCCCCGTACAGTACGAGAACCAACCTGCATTAAGAATGAATACATGTGTCAGTATAAAATGAATGAGCTGTGTGCAAATGAAATGAATAAGCTGTGTTCAAGTAAATAAATGCGTCTTGAAGTAAAATTGGTGTGTGTTCTACTCTACATCGGTGTCTTTGCGTGTTCACCTTCAATTTGAACGTGTGTTGAAGATCCGAGTTAGAGTGTGTGTTCTCTCAATCAATGTGTCTTTGCGTGTTCACCTTCAATTTGGGCTGTGTGTTCAGAAGATCCGAGTTAGGGCTGTGTGTTCTACTCTCAATCAGTGTGTGCTGCGTGTTCACCTTCAATTTGGGCTGTGTGTTCAGAAGATCCGAGTTAGGGCTGTGTGTTCTACTCTCAATCAGTGTGTGTTGCGTGTTCACCTTCAATTTGGGCTGTGTGTTCAGAAAATCCGAGTTAGGGTTGTGTGTTCTATTCTCAATCAGAGTGTGCCGTGTGTTCACCTCAACGACGAGCTGTGTGTTCGACATCAAAATATGGGCTGCGTGTTCATCTCAAATGTTTGAGCTGCGTGTTCACCTTCAATTTGGGCTGTGTGTTCAGAAAATCCGAGTTAGGGCTGTGTGTTCTATTCTCAATCAGAGTGTGCCGTGTGTTCACCTCAACGATGAGCTGTGTGTTCGACATCAAAATATGGGCTGCGTGTTCATCTCAAATGTTTGGGCTACATGTTCAACTCTCAATCAGTGTGTGCTGCGTGTTCACCTTCAATTTGGGCTGTGTGTTCAGAAAATTCGAGTTAGGGCTGCGTGTTCTATTCTCAATTAGTATGTGCCATGTGTTCACCTCAACGACAAGCTGTGTGTTCGACATCAAAATATGGGCTGCGTGTTCATCTCAAATGTTTGGGCTACATGTTCAACTTTCAATCAGTATGTGCTGCGTGTTCACCTTCAATTTGGGCTGTGTGTTCAGAAAATCCGAGTTAGGGATGCGTGTTCTATTCTCAATCAGTATGTGCCGTGTGTTCACCTCAACGACGAGCTGTGTGTTCGACATCAAAATACGGGCTGTGTGTTCATCTCAAATGTTTGGGCTACGTGTTCAACTCTCAATCAGTGTGTGCCGTGTGTTCACCTCAACAATGAACTGTGTGTTCGACATCAAAGAATGGACTATGTGTGTTCATCTCAGAATTCAAGTATTGGGCCGTGTGTTCAATTCCTTACCAGTGTGTGCTGTGCGTCCACCATCAATTTATGAGTCCAGTGTTCAAAAATTCAAGTGATTGAACTGTGTGTTCAGAATGCAAACAGGATGCTGTGTCATGAACTAAACATTCTAAATAAGTTGCTTACTCAAAATGAGCAGACAAACATGGCAAAGACACGAAGTGCATGAAAAACACAGAATATGTTGCAGAAAAGTTTAAAAAAACGAAGTAAATACCTCTCGTGCCTCGTGGGAGAAGTGATACTCTAGCTCCCGCAGAAGCAGATCTCCGGGTGCTCGCTCATTAAAGTTAGTGAAGTGATGAAAAACGGCCTGCGGAAGAACGTGTGTCGGCGGGGCGTACCTCTCGGGAATGAAGGGTCGAACCCTCGGAGGCAGAGTCATGACATCAAAATCATCCCCGGCACACGGAGGACCTCCGCCGTGAGGAAAATGACCGGCCATTTTAGAAAATCTGCAAAAATGAGCCAAAATGAGCCAAAATTGGAAAAAGTCAACAAAAGTCAACCCCCGAGAAAATCTTCCAAATGTTGACACAAACTTACCTCAAGTGGCGAAAATGAGAAAAGAAGCCCCGAAATCGAAATTTAATCGGTTCAAAGTGTTTAAAACTGAAAGTTTTCGCGAAAACAACTTGCGTGGGGGGTTGGAAAACGCGTATAAAGCTCAGATTTGGAGAAGAAAATGGTTTGGGAGGGAAGAGAAGATGATTTCGGACCTGAAGTTATGAGCTCAAAGTGTTTGGGTGAGTGCATTTAAAGAAAAGAGGATGAAAAGACAAAATTACCCACGAATTTGGGCAGGTGGCCGGCCGGCCACCTTTTCTGGCTGGCCGGCCATTCTCTTTTTGAAACCTGGCTGGTGGCCTCCCTAGGGGAAAGAAACTGGCCGGTGGTGTTCCCCACATGCTCACCTAGCTCTCTGCAAATTTTGAGGAAGATTGGAGTTCCCGGGAGTTGAAAAAGTTCAAGAAAAGTGCACTTTCTGGCACGAAATCGCTCCGCCGGAACTTCAGCTTCAATTTCTGACATGTGTCTCATCATTATTCATCAAAATCAGAGTGTATCCTTTTCAAAACATGTTGTAACCCCTCCGGGGGTGAACCAGAGGCCACGATCGAGTCGCCTTCGCCGAAACGTGCGTTTCCTTGCTCGTTGTTTCGTAACAAACGAGCACCCTAATTTATGCTCGTTTTGCATTATCATGCACATAACTTGCATTCTCATGAACATATTTGCATTGTCATGCATGTTTTCTTGATATTACCATGCCTCTGTGTTTAAGCTTGCGTTGTCACGCACGCTCCTTTCTCGCACTGCGATGCATTCACCCACCGACACCGCTTTTGTCGAACTTTCGATATCACATTGGATGTATCTTGCTAAACATGTTGTGCTTGTTGAGTTTCTCTCTTTCGCAGGCACGATATTGTATGTATGGTTCATTCGAAGCTGGTGTGACCAGACGAATCACTCAGGCATCGTATCTTCTCCGTGTGAGACGCGACGAGAATTGAACAATTCTCCGCATTCTTAACTGCATGAAATGTAGTTGTTGCTTTGCATTCTTGCTTAAAACTGTTGCATCTATTTGCGAATACTTGATTCATTACAGCTTACTGCATTTGCATGATCTTTAAGTTACATCTGGCTCTGTGCATATCGCTTTGCATTTTTCCCCTTTGCCTGCGGGCACGCCTGCGGGCATATCTCTGTTCATCTTGTATGATTGTCTAAGTCTTTGGCCTTATCAAAAATGGGTCGTCTCTGGGCTTTGACATTCACTCCCGTCACTTGTGACTTCTGAGTTCTGTCAAAGAGGGACAACTGTAGACACCCCATTTTTGACCGACCTTAAGACTCAGACGTCACCGATTGAGCGCTTGGTGATGTTGCATATCGTGCTCGCTCAGAAGTTTCATAGTCTCGGCCGTGAGCCCTGCCTCCGAACTTTCGGGCTTTTCTGTGCCTTGCCTCAGTTTGCGAACCAAGCTCGGTTTTCTCTGTTTCTCTTTCCAAAGGGAGGGAGAGGTCTCGTAGACCATCTCTCGATGGCCGTGGGCTACATTTCGTGGCCATAGGCCATTTTACCCATTTCGGAGCCCGGTTCCCGGTTTTCGGAGCCGTCAGGCCGTGTGCCTCGGTTCGGGACTGCCTAACTACCTCCGTTTGTTCCGATTTCTGGCATGCATCTTATTTACTCCCTTTTGAGGGACACTGTGGTCTGAGAGATCCACCTCATGATCGAACACCACTCCCGATGCCTAAGAGTCAGTTTTTGGGGCCTCGGACTGCGCGTTTCGGCCCCCGAACCTTCGTTTTGCATTGGTTTTCATTCATTTTTTGGCAGGGACCTCTGTTTCATCACCAGGAAGGTCATCGAAGGGTGGGAGGCCAGTAATTGTTTCAGCGACCAGTTATATTCCTTCATCGCCCTCCAATGCCCATTTTTCTCAATCCAAAGCCAATGTTGACCACCCTAAGGCCACTTTCTTCAGCTCCAAACCACATATTTGTGTTGTACACATCTGGGAGGACACAAATATCACATGGCCGGCCAGTAATTCCATTTGAACCTTTTGAACCCCTTTGAAAAGTGGGTTGTTCGCTCTCCTGGTTCACAGTTGCCAATTTTGGACCACAGGGTTGTTTTGAGGGCACCTGGGAGGACATCAATTGGTTGTGGCCGGCCACTAATTCAACTTGGCCTTTTTGACCCCTGGCCGGCCGACCATGGGAGGTGGCCGGCCGGCCACCTGCAGCTCCAAAACCTGGCCGGCCTTGCTCCTCTCAGTGAGTACATTACAGTTGTATACTTTTTTTTCCCCCCAAAACCTGTATCCGGGAGGGACAACTTTTGGGGGGAAACTTGGCTTGTTTTCCCCCCTTTTTTTCCCTCCTTCTCTCCCCCTCTTTGGTCCATATAACCAGCCTCCAGCACTGGTGAAAAGGGTTGGAAAAATTGTCTTGAAGCCTTGCATACATACCTCCATTCATCTCCCACTTCCAAGCTCCAAACATCCAAGTTCCTACACCCTTTCTTCACCATCACCTAACACCACACTACCACTTCCATTTCCATCAGCTTGGAGGTCTTCTTAGAGGCTAGGAGGCACCATTTTTTAGTCTAAAAGGCAGCCAAGGCTTGGTCTTCAAGGGTAAATGCCATTTCCCTCTTTTCTAGCTCATTTTTGTACCATTTCTTAGGCCTTTTTGCTCGCTGTTTTGAGCTCCGGCCATAACTGAAAATGCCTTTTTTTTTTTGAGCTCATTTTTCTATTTCATTAAGGGTCTTACCCTGTTTGGGACCCCCATCTTGCACTTGTTTCAATATCCCTTTGTATGCCATTATCCTGCATAGCATTTTTGGGCTATGTGTAATCTGATTTGAGGCATGATATAAACTGTAACTGAGCTTATTTTGAGCCTTTCTTCAACATTGAAGAAGGGCTCACCACTGTTTTGGACCTCCATGTACCACTTTCCATTGAACCCCTCTTTGGTCCCTATTTTGGCATGATTCATTAGCTTATTGAGATTCTATTTTTGGGCCTTGGTCCGAACTGAAAAGAGGCTTACTTTGACCCCCTCTTCATGTTTCATTAAGGGTCTATGGCTGTTTGAGACATCCTTGGTATATTTCATGTTATAGCCCTCTTGGTGGCCTCATTTTGCTTAGTATTTTGAGCCTATTTGTATACTGTTTTGGGGCTGGTACTAAACTTTAAAAAGCCTTATTTTGGGTCCCTCTTCAATATTGTTGAAAGGCCCTCACTTGTTTGAGACCTCCATGCACCACTTGCTTCTTTGCCCCTTTGTTGGACTATTTCTTGCATAGCATTTTGAGCATACTTGTATCTGTCTTTGCGGATTTCCATAAACTAAAAAAAGTCATATTTTTAGTCCCTCTTCAATGTTGTAGAAGGCCCCTTTCCTGTTTGGGGCCAGCATTTGTGACTTGCTTCATTACCTCCCTTGCGGAGCCATTTTGCATGCTAATTTAGTCCCACTTGTACCCACTGTTTGGCCTCACTCTAAACCGTAAAAATTCTTGTCTCGGGGCTGCCTTGCTTCTGTCTTTTCATTTCATATTCAAATTATGTATGCATTGTATACTTATAGGCCATTTCATGCGCCAAAACCCGTGTATTGGGACTCGTTTCATGCATCGGGTTTCATTTTACTGGGTTTCGGGGCTGTTTTGCATCTCATTTTACCTCTGATTTTTGCATGATAGTATGCCATTTTGTGTGTTTTGCCATGTCTTGTTAGAGTGGCATTCCGTGCCGTAGGTTCGGTCCTCGGTTTGCGTGCACGCGTCTGCCGCCAGTTGTCTCATTTTCATCATTATGGCCTCCTATGTGACTGTGGCCGAGGTCCACTTGTGTTGGTGTAAGTCCATTATGCATTGTGTATGCCATCTCATTTCATAGCATTGCGCATGCTAGGTTGTGTGTTAGTGCATCGTGTATGCCATGTTATCTCGTGCATCGTGTATGCCATTTCATAGCATTGTGCATGTTAGGTTGTAGTTGCATTTCATGCATATCATGCATATTGCATTGTGTTCGGGATAGGAGTTAGCCCGGGCACGGGAAACGAGGTGCGTTTCGTACTCAGTGACCAGGCGTGTCTCAATTCCCGATCCGACACCCTGGATTATCCATGATGGAGTTAGGTCTTGTTAAGTTTTCATGTGCATTCATTCCATATCGAGTTGTGCAATTTGAATCCTCGGCCATCATGCATCGAGATGCGTGATTGGTGGCACGAGGATCGAGGCATGCATACATTTGTGAAAATACATTGCTATACCCCTTTCCTGCTCTCTGTTGCAGCAAAATCAAGAATCAACAGTCTTCCGAGGCTTGGCGCGCTTTCCAAAAAACCATTGCAGCAGAGGCTAATTGGAGCATCGCGATGGATTTCCGCCAAGGCAACCGGACATGCATCATTCATCATCGGGGCGGAATCAAAGCGGTCCACAGCTTGCATGCGATTCTGACTTTCTTAGTTAATTTGTTAATTAATTAGGAATTTGTACATTATTTGGGTGTATTATTTGGATTACTATTCTTTTATTCGGATTGTATATTTATTGGACCCTCTGCGCGAGGGCATAATTGTAATAAGTGTGGGTGAGTGTGATGTATGTCTTCCAACCCCACGTCTTTCTTCCCTTTTATTTACCTACTTATGATGGTTAGATTAGGGCATATTTCAATTAGCATACAGTATGACAGCATGTTTGCATCATTCATCTGTTTTGCACGCACCGGGCTCGGCGCATCATACTAACTGCATTTGTATTTCAATTCCAAGTTGAATACATGTTAGCTGTAGCATTCCATATGCCATGTTTAGAATAGCCGAGCCTGCTATAGTTTGCATTTTTGCATGTGTTGCATTAGGCAATTCTGTATATCTAGGATCATGCATGATTTCTAATGAGCTTCTGTTTTGGCTTGGAGTACTCGGTGAGTTTTATGCTTTAGCATCCTTGCATGCGTGTGAGTGACTGCCATGAATAGCATGCTTACCATGAGGCTATGTGCTTATGTGATATAACTGCTTGAATGCCTGTGGGTGAAGGTTGGGTTATTTGGATTGGAACAATTCATCAAGTGTTTTAAGCCCACCCGAGGGTGGCAAAATCTGCATTTTAAGCCTACCTGCGGGTAGCAAACCATCTTTCAAAAATAAACATGAAATGTTTTGTCCCAATTCAGGCAACCCGGTCTATACTTGTATCTATGCGCATCACATAGTAAATCTAGGCTAATAACCAGAATAAGAACGCACAATGTTTTCAAAATCAGATATCATGGTCAGTAGAGGCCGGTCTTTGACCGGGCGAGCGGGGGTGCTCACGAAGTGACCTTCCCCAATCGTACCCAAGTTCCCGAGCCAAGGCAACTTTGGTGATGACGGACACGTGGCCTTTGGCACCGAGTCAGGGTTTCCTAAATTTCCCATTAAAAAACATTTAGGTGGCGACTCTGTATCTGGCAAAACAGTCCATGTTTGGCACTTCTTTTCAAAAACTTCTGTTTTCAAAATCGATTTGCCGGATTTGGACTCTTTGGTTCAAGATTAAGAACCGTGACATTTGAGTCCTTGAACTGTAGTGACCCCAATATGAACGGAACGGGACTTAACCCTCCCGGGGCGTTCGGGGACGTCTACAATGGCCTTAAATCTGAAAAAGGCTACATATATTACCTTAAGCCCAAATCCACTGCCTATAAACTAATAACTGACCTCCCAGACTCCAACAAGGGTGCTGGAGATGATTACTTCATCATCTCGGACAGCTGGGAGTTTGCTCCTAGCGACAATATTTACCTCTATCCTCTACGCCGAATAGTTTTTAAAGAGGGTGATGGTAAGAATGGAGTCATCCCATAACTCTTCCTGTTTAAGATTCATCAACTCATCTGTTGATACTAATGTTTGCTTCTTTGTTTTTGCAGCTCTTCCCCAGTCATCAAGGGACTTCTGCTAGACTTTCTTCCCAAGCCTAGATCTGAAAAGGCTTCTGGGCTTGCCTATCGAAAAACACAAGGCCCCACTACTGCTCAACTACATTCCGACCTACAAGTCTACCCTTCCCAACGTTCCCTGCCAAAGCAAGACTCCTCATTCTGCCACAACTCCACTAGCCACTTCATCTCCAAGGCCAGACCAGGCTTCCATGTCTGATCTCGGCGACCAGCCATCCATTTATGTCCCCCAGCTAATTCGTCCAACTCAGCGTCAGCGCCGACGCTGAGCTCCTACTAATGCTCCAGCCGAAAGAACTCGCAGTCACAGATGCCGAAGTCCAGTTTTCTCGGCCACTAACCTATCTAATCCTCCAATTGCTTTGCCAGCAATTTGTTTCGGCCCCAGAGTCACTATTACCGCTATCGCCGACGAAATGGGACGTGCCAAAATTGTTCTAGACGATCTCCTCGTCGATATCCCTAGAGTGGTATCTATCCACTTCTCTTCTCCTTCTCAAACCCAACCTAAGCCCAAGCCCAAGCCCAAGCCCAAGCCCAAGCCCAAGCCCAAAGTCAAAAGGATGAAAAGGGCCAAGGCCAAAGCCGCAACCACCACCGAAGTCAAGTCCGAGGACACAGTGCCAATTTCCAAATTGGCTGAAATAGAGAATACTGCTTCTGCATCCAAGAAGAGAGCTACCGAGGCTGAGGCATCCGACAAACACCCACAAAAAAAATCGAGGTCCAAAGGTTCTACTCACCCCGGTGTTTTTCCAGCTGACAAGCCTTGGGTCTCATCTGTTAGGGTAGGAGACCGAACTTTGTTAGTAGGGGACAGTGCCCTCGACAGTGTGGAAGTTGGTGCCACCATTTTTACTACCGCTCAGTGGCCTCAAGCATGCCATCGCATGGTGATAGAGTATGAGAACTATGCGCTAATGATGCAGCATTGCATCCTGGTAAGTTTCTTTACTTTATCTTTTAATGCTTTCCAACACTTGGCCAAATTTTTACTAATCTGTCTCATTTCTTGCAGGCCATCCTGCAAGGTCACTCCTTTGCGGTAGAGACTGAGGCATTCAAGAAGGAGTTGACTGACAAAACAAAAGAGGGAGCCAAGCTCCTTTCTTCGCTAAACCAGGTTGAGGCTCACATCCGAAACTTGCTAGACCAGAACAAGGCTGTCTTGGCCGCCAAAAAAGAAAAAAGCCGAAGTAGCTGAAAATGTTGCCGAGGTCGCACTAGCCGAGGCAAAAGAAGCAAAGGAGAAGGAGGTCGAGGCTCAAACTGAGCTCCGAATGGTGTTCGCCACAAAAGAAGTCAAGCTCAAAGCTGTTGATAAAAAGGCGTACGCTGAAAGGGCAGCCAATGTTTGGGACGCCTATAAGAAGCAAGTCAACCAGGCATGTAACAAGGGTTATACCCTTGGATGGATGGCTGCGTTGAAGGAGTTGGCCGTTCCCGACGACTCGCCTTTTCACAACACCAGCCGACTTTCCTTACCATTCCCTCCCATTCCAAACCACTTTGATAACAAGGCTGAGACAGAAGAAGATGCCAAGGCCAACAAGTCCAAAGAAGTGGCAACTTCTAGGGTCAAATCCCCAACTCTGTATGAGCAAGTCGTAAACTTGACTCCAGATGATGAGGAGGATGAGGTCTCCAAAAACACTACTACTGAGAGAGCCATATCAGAAGCCAATATTTCTTCAACCGAGAAGAGTTTGGACTAGATGCTTCATGAAATTGACATTGAAATAGCGGCTGAGAAGGAAAGGACTTTACTAATCGAGGCCGACACAACGCCTATATCTGAGGTTGAGCAGTCCGTCACTAATGTCGATGTTTAGGCTCTTTTTTCTTGAACATTTTCTTTTTTCAGTAATTTGTAATGTTTTTGAACAATGTTAGTTTCAATTTGGCCGATGTGCCCCCCTTTCTTGTAGTTTAAACAAGTTTCCTTTTTAAATGCATGTCTTCTTTTCTTTTAAGTGTTGAATGTATACTTGTTTCTTTATGCTTTACTGCTTTTCTTCTATGCATTGTACGCTTCCATACTTAAATATTTTTGCACTTCTACAACTTTCTTTGAGTGATTACTTCGGCTTAGAACACCTTGGACAAATATTACCTCGGATCCACCCATAGTTGGTTACCTCGAACCAAACTACATTGGAGTTCACCTTTTATTGTGTTCTTCATCAAACAACACTTAGAAATATTTGATTCAAACATTTTTACAAGTGTTCTTCTATTACTTATACTTGTTGTCTTCTAGCAAGACTTCACCTTTTCAACGCTTTCAAGCCTGACAGCTTGGTCTATTATCTCGGGTAATGAATACCTCAGATACCGCTTCCCTTATTATCTTGGCTAACTTCAACTTGTAAATTGTTCTGAATTTTCAACAAGTGTCAAGCCCAATCTAACTTGTAAATTTCTTCTAAAAATTTCAACAAGTGCCAAGCTCTCAAGCTTATTTATCATTCCTAGTCCCTGCCCCCTGATGTGAACCTAAGTTCCACTTAAGTTCCACTTAAGTTCACATTATGCATTTAAGGTCTTTTACCGAAGTCAGATTCAAACAAAGATTAGCCGAGGTGTTCAACCTTAGTTTCTCTGTTAATCTAACTAAAGCGAACTTAGTTCCATTCTTCCAACATATTAAGAAAGTTTGAGTTCAACTTTGCCAATATGCAAGTCTAAGTTAATTCAACTTAGTTCAACTCTATCATATGCAAGTATAATTCAACTCTGTCATATAATAACTCAAGTTATTCGTCATGTTTCATTCAGAAACATCGCTAACTTAGTTCAACTCTATTATATGCAAGTATAATTCAACTCTGTCATACAATAAGTCTAACTTATTCGTCATGTTTCATTCAGAAACATTGCCAACTTAGTTCAACTCTATTATATACAAGTATAATTCAACTCTGTCATATAATAAGTCTAAGTTATTCATCATGTTTCATTCAGAAACATCGTCATAGGACTGGTCAGTCCTATGGAACAAATTTTGAATTCATAAAAATCAAACTAGCATTTTATTATTACTTCGGTTAATAAAATTATGACATAAACTTCGAAAAACAAAAAAAACTAATGATAAAAAAATTTCAAATCGCAAGTGTTCCAAGGTCTTAGCAACTCTTTGCCATTAGTGTCTTCAAGCTGATATGCCCCATTACCAACAACCGAGATGATTCTATAAGGCCCCTCCCAGTTTGGGCCAAGCTTGCCCTCCCTAGGATCCTTCTTGTTGCCGACAACTTTCCTTAGGACTAGGTCCCCAACTTTGAACTCTCTTGGATTGACCTTCTTGTTGTAAGCCCTAGCAAGCTACTGTTGGTATGCCCTCAACTGAATTACTGCTCTCTCTCTCTCTTCTCTCCTCTAGCAGGCCCAGATCTCGGGCCAGGAATGCCTCGTTAGTTCCATTTTCTACTCCCTGTGTTCTGATTCCAGGGATGCCGACTTCCAGTGGGAAAACTGTTTCAATGCCATAAGCCATAGCAAAAGGAGACTCCCAGTTAATCTTCTCGGCGTAGTCCTATATGCCCAGAGCACATTAGGCAATTCTTCCACCCACTTCCCTTTTGCTGCTTCTAGCCTCTTCTTGATCCCATCCAAGATAGTCTTATTAAATGTTTATGCTTGACTATTGCTCTGAGGGAAACTTGGAGTAGAGTAATAGTTCTTGATTTTATACTTTGCACAGAAGTTTTTGATTAGCTTACTATCAAACTGTGTACCATTATCTGTTATTATTGCCCTTGGGATCTATAGCTTACTTTTCGCGTACCTTTCGGATACGACTTACCCTACAGTTCGGACTCCCGTGGTTTTGAATCTAATTTCACAAGTGCAATGTTAAATAGTGAAAACACAAAAAAGAGTCCAAATCTGATAATTCTTTTTGAAAAATCAATGTTTGAATCAAATGTCAAAAATGGACTGTTTTGCCAAATTTCAGAGTTGCCACCTAAATACTTTGGGAAATTTAGGAAACTCATGACTCATGCCAAATGCCACTTATCCGTCATCACCAAAGTATCTTGACTCGGGAACTTAGATACGAGAGGAGAAGGTCAAGTAGAGATGGCAATTTGAACCCCGCCCGACGGGGACCCGACTCCCCGACCCCGAATTGAGCGGTTTTTTTCTGAAAAATACCCCCGATAAGCCGAGGATGGTATTTAAAAATAAATCCTCAATGATATTCGGGCCGGGGACGGGGATACATTTTCCAACCCCGTTCCCGCCCCGTTTAGCCCTTCGATCCTTTTTATATATATATATAAATATATGTGTGTATGTGTGTGTGTGTGTGTGTTGACACACAAACATAACACTGGCCTCTCTCTCTCTCTCACTCTCACTCTCACTCTCACTCTCACTCTCACTTTCTCACAAACAACCGCAGATCCCTCACCGCCGGTTCCTTCTCTCGTTCTCACCGGTAACTCCCTCACCGCCGGCTTCTTCTCTCGTTCTCACCGCCGACTCCTCATCTCTCTCTTAGGATATCTCTCTCTCTCTCTCTCTCTCTCTCTCTCTCTCTCTTATTTTTTGCTTTTGTTCTTCAGATCTGGAAAATGATGGAGATGAAGATAAAGATGTTGATGAGCTTAGATCTGTTGGAGATGTTGATGTTCGAGCTCAGATCTGTTAGATTGTTAGATCTGTTGATGTTGTTGTTATTGTCGATGAATTTTATTTATTTATTTTTTTTTTGGCCGGGCATTTTCGGGGTCGGGGAAACCCGATCCCCGTTTGGGGGGTGAGGGCGATAGTAGGTTCCCCGTTAGGGATCGGGGCCGAGGACGGGGGAATTTCCACTATCGGGAATCGGGGATAGGAAGGGTGATCCCCGACCCTGCCCCGCCCTGCCCCGTTGCTATTCCTAAAGTCATGAATTGAGCACCCCACTTGCCCAATCAAAGATCGGCCTCTACTAATTATGATGTGTTTTTTATTTATATTATAT
Organism: Camellia lanceoleosa; assembly: GCA_025200525.1. NCBI lineage: Eukaryota > Viridiplantae > Streptophyta > Magnoliopsida > Ericales > Theaceae > Camellia > Camellia lanceoleosa. Next base: position 42,532,675 of record CM045770.1, on the reverse strand, counting down.
GCTCTTATTCCGATTATTAGACTAACATTACTATGTGTTGCACACAAGTGTAGACTAATTTTGCAAAAGTTGAAACACTTAATTTCATATTTGTTTGAAAATTGTTTTGAATACGTGTCACTTGAAAATGAAAGTTTGTACATTAATCAATTTGTCTCAATTTGAGCAATTAGCCTTCATCTACAGGCATTCAAATAATTATATCACTTAAGCACTTAACCTCATGGAATCATGCCTTGACATGGCAACAAGCACACTTATGCGATCTGCTAAAGTAATAAATGATCACCTAGTACTCCAAGGCAAGATGTAACACCCTCAAAATAATACATATAAACCAATCATTCTTGATACACATAGACATAGGAGAAATAAACATATATTCATTTATCAGAGTATTCATTACAAAAAGTATTACATGTTGACAACAAAAGTAAATGCCCTATGGCTTACAACTTTCCGAGTCAACACTTGGTCTCAACAAAAGAGAGTTCTAACCTTAACACGTTAAGCCCTTGGCTTGGATTACATGTAATACAAAAGAAAACTACAAAAGTTAGCCTTCCGCTTATAAACCTCCCAAGCTACACCCTTGGAGGTGACATATCACCTGTACCTGAAAATGATGTCCCATATATGGTGAGCCAAAGCCCAGTAGAAATGTACTAAACCAAATATGAGAAATAACTAAAACATTAGCATTTGATAAATGTTTAACTCATATAAACCAACGTACATCTCTTCCATAACCAATTCATATTCACAACCACATTTCAATCCCTTTCCGTTTCATTATCCAAACCAATTCATAGATATGATTTATTGTTTATTCGAACAGTTCGAAATGAGACTACAACTCATACTACGAACACTTCAATCATAATCACTTTAAAATGAGACTACGACTCATATTGTTAACACTTTAATACTTCAATTCAAAATGAGACTACAACTCATATTATTAACACTTCAATACTTTAATTTATCTACGTTATGCAAACGTAATTTAGATTTCGAGACTTTCACCCTGGACACTCCGGCCAACTTAGTTATCAATGGAGTTCATCTCCTATCTCCTCCCAAACAGGTTTGGAAGTACATCCCCTATCTCCTCCCAAACCATGGAGTACATCCCCTATCTCCTCCCAAACAAGATACATATGCAATATATTCAAACGCTTATCATATACAATGATCAATTTAAAGCACTTATACAATGTGTTAATCCAACCCGTCATATTCAATGACATATTCCAATTGATTAGTTTCAATTTACCTAATCATCATGCAATTCTACAACAATCACAGCTATCCCCCACCGATAGCCCAAAACAATTATTTCTAAACAAGTAATAAATCTATCAAACAGATGAATTATCAACATTTCTATAGGTGAGTGATTAACTAATCTAACTACACCATTCAATCTCATAATTTCCCAATTTCATGAATTCCAACTCAATTTCATATTTCCACAAATTATCAAATTAATTATTTAAGTTCAATTAGGGCATTTTCCCCATTTTCTCGAACATCAACTCTAAGGTTCAATTCCATCAATCCTACAACAATAACCCCATTTTTCCAAGGTCTCACATACACATGGTACTTAACAATTAAGAACCCCTCTTTATATATATTTCAAATCAAACCCTAACCTTCCAAAATTTCCATAACTCCACCATCTATACAAAATGACAAATGTTTATGTTAAAACCCATAAGAACAAGTAGATCATCCCTACCTCAAATTTTGGAGCTCAAAGGAGAATGAGAAAAAAAAACTTAAAGTGCTCCAAAGCCCAACCTTTTCAAATTAACACGAAGCCTACACCAAGCTCTACCTTTCTTGCAAAGAGACTAGGGTAGAAGACCACTAGAACTAGGGATATTTGTAGAGAGAAGTTGTATATAGAGAGAGAGTGTGCCAATCTAGGGTTTGAAAAGAAAAGGAGATTAAAAAGTGAAGTATAGAACTGCTGCTGCAATCTAATATAAGTGAGGCTCACTCGAGCGAAGAAGTGGTCGCTCGAGCGACTAGACACAACAAACACTCCACTCGAGCGCAAGAAGCGTCGCTTGAGCGAACAATGCGAAGCTTCAGGTCTGCAACCTAGAGCATGCTCGAGCGCAAGAAACTCAAAACATAGTCCTTGCTCGCTCGAGCGAAGAAACACAACTTTCAGGTCCAAACTAGACGCAGACACATGCTCGAGTACAAGAGTGCTCACTTGAGCCAAGAGACACACCACTCAAAGCTCGCTCGAGCGAAGGAACCCTGGCTCGAGTGAAGGAACTAAAACATAAATCTCGCTTGAGCGACAAAAGTCTCGCTCAAGCGAAGAAACGAAAAATCTGGGCAGCAACTATTTATTTCAAATCACAACCAACCTGTTACAAACCTACCAAATACATCCCAAAACTCAAATACAAAGAATTAAAGGACGGAAATGCGACAAAGACAACAACAAATATCCACGGAACCGAGTCCGGAATACAATAAACAATGGAGGTAAAATCGGGATCGCTATAACCTCCTCCCCCCCCCCCCCTCTTAAAGAATTTCGTCTCCGAAATTAGATATAAGTCTCAAAATTGTGATTTTTCAATTCTCAATAATATTATAATTCAACATTCGCCACCATGACCCATTCACCGGTCATTCCACCTCTTTTCAAGAGAACGTCATTACAAAATATAGCTCATTATGCATTATCAACATGCATTTCTTTGAAATTCATCAACTTCAACACATATATCCCATAATTCCATAACATATTCAATGTTAATAATATATTTGCATCTCTAAAACACATTCAACATATACAATGTTAAATTAAGTTCATTTCTTTGCAACATATGCAACATTTGCAATACTTCCATAATCAGAAACATATACAATGTTCTTAGAGTTCATTACAAAACAAAATTCTCAATATGAGCTCAAACATTCACAAATAGGTCCGGATATTTCTCTCGAACCTCCAACTCACGTTCCTTAGTGGCTTTCTCCACCCCGTGATGTTTCCACAAAACTTTTACCAAGGGTATCGTCTTGCCTCACAAGACTTGGTCCCATCTATCCAAGACCCTCACCGGTCTCTCCTCGTACGAGGCATCCTCATCTACCACTAAGTCGGTCCAATCCAATATGTGCGACAGATCCGGCTCGTACTTCCGAAGCATACTGACATGAAACACGTCATGCACTCCGGACAACTGCGGCGGTAAAGCCAAACGGTATACAACCTCCCCAATTCGCTTAAGGATCTCAAAAGGGCCAATAAACCAAGGGGACAACTTCTCACTCTTCCCAAACCTCATCAAACCCCGCCTAGATGATATTTTCATAAAGACATGATTACCCACCTCAAATGACAAAGGCCTCCTCCTACGGTTGGCATAACTCTTTTGGCGACTCTGGGCTGTAACTAACCTATTACGAATAAGTTCAACTTTCTCCGTCGTTTCCCGTACCAACTCCGGGCCCAACAAAGGTGCATCACCCACCTCGGCCCAACATACTGAGGATCTACACGGTTGGCCATACAAGGCCTCGAACGGTGCCATGCCAATACTCGATTGGAAACTGTTATTGTAGGCAAACTCCACTAAGGGCAAGTGCCTCTTCCACGACTCCCTAAAGTCAAGGACACAGCCTCGAAACATATCCTCTAGGATCTGAATAATACGCTCAGACTGTCCGTCAGTCTGAGGATGGTAAGCCGTGTTAAAAGTCAATCTAGTGCCCAAGGCACTCTATAAAATCTGCCATAACCTAGCAGTAAAGCGTGGATCTCTATTTGAGACGATCAACACTGGGACCCCGTGCAACCTCACTATGTCCCGAATATACAAGTCGGCAAGATGATCTACCGAATCTCTTACGCGCATAAAAATAAAGTGTGCCGACTTAGTCAACCGGTCTACTACCACCCAAACAGTATCACTACCCCGTTAAGTCTTTGGAAAACCTACAACGAAGTCCATCATGACATGCTCCCATTTCCACTTGACTATAGGCAAGGGTTGCAACAAACCCGCTGGCCTCTGATGCTCGGCCTTCACTTGCTGACAAGTAAGGTACCTAGATACAAAAACTGCCACGTCCTTCTTCATACCCCTCCACCAAAACTGGCGACTCGGATCATGATACATCTTTGTGCCTCCCGGATGCACCGCAAGGCGTAAATGGTGAAACTCTCAGAGTACCCCCTCTCGGCAAGACTCCGGCACAAACAAGCGGTCTCGGTACCTCACACTCAGGTTAGGGTACACAGTCAGGCCCTTCTCAACCTTCCCACTGGAGATCTTTTCCCGGAGGGATTCTACCTCAAGGTCACCCCTCTGCATCTCTAACACTCGACTCACAAGTGTAGGTTGTGCAACCACAGAAAATAAGGCCGCAGATTCAACAGACTCATCCAGAAGCAAGTCGAACTCGCCAAGTGCACCCAACATCTCCCATTCCCGGATGCTATACAATCTACATCACTAATGGATTTCCTACTAAAGGCATCGGCCACAACATTGGCCTTTCCCGGATGATAATGCAACTCAAAGTCGTAATCCTCTATAAACTTCATCTACCTCCTCTGCCTTAAATTCAAGTCCTTCTGTGTAAACAGATACTTCAGACTCTTATGATCTGAGAACACCTCGAATCTCTCACCATAAAGGTAATGCCTTCAAATCTTCAAGGAAAATATTACAGCCGCCAACTTTAGGTCATGTATAGGGTAGTTCCTCTCGTGTGTTTTCAACTGACGTGAGCCATAGGCTACCATTTTCCCCTCTTGCATCAACACACAACCCAAACCCTCTCGTAAGGCATCACAATATACTGCATAACCCAAATCTCTCTCCGGAATAATCAAGACTGGAGCGGTGGTAAGTCTAACCTTAAGTTCTTGGAACGAATTTTCACAAGTCTCACTCCACACAAATTTAACCCCTTTCCGCATCAATCTAGTCAAAGGCGAAGCTAACCTGGAGAAATCCTTTACAAACCGATGGTAATACCCGGCCAATCCCAGAAAACTGCAGATCTCAAAGACACTCTTAGGCTGTGCCCAATCCTGCACTGCCTCTATCTTGAATGAATCAACAGTCACCCCTTCTCCGGATACCACATGGCCTAAGAACTTAACCTCTCTTAGCCAGAACTCACACTTCCCAAACTTGGCATACAGCTTATGGGCTCTAAGTAACTCAAGCACCACTCTCAAGTGTTCCTCGTGCTCCTCTTTAGAAGGTGAATAAATCAGAATGTCGTCCACGAAAACGACCACAAAGCAATCTAAGAACTCCCGAAAAATTCGGTTCATCAAGTTCATAAACACAGCCGGTGCATTGATGAGCCCAAAAGGCATCACCAGAAACTCATAGTGGCCATACCTCGTACGGAATGCCGTCTTCGGGATATCCTCCTCCCTGACCCTCAACTGATGGTAACCCGATCTCAAGTCTATCTTAGAGAAACAACGGGATACTTTCAACTGGTCAAACAGATCATCTATACGAGACATAGGGTACTTGTTCTTAACCGTAGCCCGATTTAACTTTCTATAATCAATGCAAAGTCTCAAAGCCCCATCTTTCTTTTTAGCAAAGAGGCCGGTGCTCCCCAAGGCGAAGTACTAGGACAAATAAAACCCTTATCTACTAACTCCTAGAGTTGAATCTTCAACTCACTTAACTCGGCTGGGCAAAACGATACGGTGCCATGGATATTGGTGTCGTGCCAAGCACTAAGTCAATAGAGAACTCAATCTCCCGATAAGGTGGTAAACTAACAAGATCCTCGAGAAAAATGTCCGAGTACTCACAAACCACTCTGGGCAACTCAACCCCGATCCCATCACACTCACTACTCATACAGCTAGCGAGAAGACAACTAAGCTCACTTCGCCCTCGCAGATCATACACTGGTGGCAAGACTCTACCAACCCGATCTTCCAAGAAATGAAAACAATCCCCGCTCAAGGTACATACAGTAACCCTCTGGTGGTAACAGTCTATAACAGTCCGATACGACGATAGCCAGTCCATATCCAAAATCACATCAAAACCCGACATATCCATCAATACAAAAGAAAATAGAAGCCGGCAATCAGCTACCTCTATATCATAGCCCTGACACCCCTGTTTCAAAATCAACTCACCCCCAACAAATGATACTACGCAAATAGGAGATGCTAACTACGCCAACTCCAATCCCAAAACAGAAGCAGAAGCAGAAGATATAAAAGAATGGGATGCACCCATATCAATCAACACATTAGCAACCGAGTTGCAAAACAAAAAGGTACATTTCACAACAGATGGAGCCGGTACAAGATCCAAGATCAGAATAAAGATACACGCCTTGAAGGTCTCGATCAACTCGCTCACCTTAGAGCATAAGATTCTTTGCATCGAGCCGAAGAGGCTCCTTGATTGGCCCTCGAGCCTGAACTGACTGAACTGGCTGATGGCTCTAAGTCTGTCTCGAACCAGATGCACCAAATGTGCCATTCAACTACAGGCAAAACCTCTTCAGGTGCCCCACCTGACCACATTGGTAACAAGAGAGCGGCTAGCCTCTGCCCTAACTCTGGCTCTGAGGACGAGCCGAAGATAAAGCTGCTATCTGCCCTTCTCCCCTCTACGGGCAAGCTGAAGACTTGTGGCCCAGCTAGCCATATTTGAAACAAGTAACGTCTCCCTAACTGCCTCTCCCAGAACCTGAACTCGGTACTGGAAAGGTAGATCTAGAATATACTCCCTGGGACTGTTGAGGGTTAGAGCCCCTCTCCCGCTTACCGTCCCCGTGACCTTCCTGACTCCTCCTGCAACCCCTCATCCTCTCATCCTCCACCTGCATAATAGTCTCAAGGTGGGTTACAGTCTGCACAAGGTGTCCATACTCCCTAGTCATGGACCCAGTTACTCGAAACATGAGTCTGGTCCTCAACTTCTTCTCAAACTCCAACTATCTACGCTCCTCGATCGCCACCAACTTAGGTGCAAACCTAGATAAACTGGTAAAGATGGCCTTAAACTCTGCCACTGGTGTATTCAGCTGCTTGAGCCGACAGAACTGATCTCTCAACTTCTCCCTAACAGTGGGAGGCAAAAACTTCTCCTGAAAGGCATCAATGAAAGCCTCTCAAGTCCCTCTAATGCGCCATCGAACAAACTTCCACCACTGACCCGTATCCCCCTTCAACTGGAAAGACGCCAAGGTCACCCTCAACCCTCCGTCTTCGATGCCAAGCATCTCAAACGTCTTCGTCATCTGTTCAAGCCACTCATCAGTCTTCAATGGCTCTTTTGGATCACCCAAAAACTCGTCTGGATTCAACCGGAAGAACTCCCTCTTCAGAAAGGACGGCCCTACCTCAACTACATGGGCCTGGACTTGATTCTCAACCCTGAGAATGTCCATGGATTCCCTCAATGCTCCTGCCATCTCGCGGGTTAAGGCGCCAATGGCTTGCTGTCCTACTGGCTCGGCCACATTGGCCTGACCAAAACCCTCCTCCTACGCCAGAATATCATCCGGTATAGGCATCTCCTCCCTCCTAGACCTACCACGCCTACCACCACGTCCTCGTCCTGACATCCTAATAAAGGTAAACAAGACATTAGCACATTCACAAATGTGCCGAAGCTATTTCACTCGCGTCCTAATACATTGGACAACTGTAAGTCACTCCACGTAAACACATAATCACATAAGCATTTACAAATTTCATTTCCGGATAATGACCATCCCGTGGCATTGCTAGAGTTCCAATTAGAAACGGCAGTGATCAAGTGCCTTTCCAACAAGACTCCTAGAAACCCATAGACCCAATCAACATCCTAAAAACTAAATCTCATACCCATATAGTCACATAAGCATGTTATCAAATAAACACACAACATCACACTTAAGTCTCTAACAAGCGAGACAAACCCATTGTGGTACTAACCACTTCCCACGTATCCAAAGTATTCAAACCCGGTACGCTCTGATACCAAGTTGTAACACCCTCAAAATAATACATATAAACCAATCATTCTTGATACACATAGACATAGGAGAAATAAACATATATTCATTTATCAGAGTATTCATTACAAAAAGTATTACATGTTGACAACAAAAGTAAATGCCCTATGGCTTACAACTTTCCGAGTCAACACTTGGTCTCAACAAAAGAGAGCTTTAACTCTTAACACATTAAGCCCGTGGCTTGGATTACAGGTAATACAAAAGAAAACTACAAAAGTTAGCCTTCAGATTATAAACCTCCCAAGCTACACCCTTGGAGGCGGCATATCACATATACCTGAAAATGATGTCCCGTATAGGGTGAGCAGTAGAAATGTACTAAACCAAATATGATAAATAACTAAAACATTAGCATTTGATAAATGTTTAACTCATATAAACCAACATACATCTCTTCCATAACCAATTCATATTCACAACCACATTTCAATCCCTTTCCGTTTCATTATCCAAACCAATTCATAGATATGATTTATTGTTTATTCGAATAGTTCGAAATGAGACTACAACTCATACTACGAACACTTCAATCATAATCACTTTAAAATGAGACTACGACTCATATTGTTAACACTTTAATACTTCAATTCAAAATGAGACTACAACTCATATTATTAACACTTCAATACTTTAATTCATCTACGTTATGCTAACGTAATTTAGATTTCGGGACTTTCACCCTAGACACTCCGGCCAACTTAGTTATCAATGGAGTCCATCCCCTATCTCCTCCCAAACAAGTTTGAAAGTACATCCCCTATCTCCTCCTAAACAAGATACATATGCAATGTATTCAAACGCTTATCACAGATCAATTTAAAGCACTTATACAATGTGTTAATCCAACCCGTCATATTCAATGACATATTTCAATTGATTAGTTTCAATTTACCTAATCATCATGCAATTCTACAACAATCACAGCTATTCTCCACCGATAGCCCAAAACAATTATTTCTAAACAAGTAATAAATCTATCAAACAGATAAATTATCAACATTTCCATAGGTGAGTAATTAACTAATCCAACTACACCATTCAATCTCATAATTTTCCAATTTCATGATTTCCAACTCAATTTCATATTTCCACAAATTATCAAATTAATTATTTAAGTTCAATTAGGGCATTTTTCCCATTTTCTCGAACATCAACTCTAAGTTTCAATTCCATCAATCCTACAACAATAACCCCATTTTTCCAAGGTCTCACATACACATGGTACTTAACAATTGAGAACCCCTTTTTATATATATTTCAAATCAAACCCTAACCTTCCAAAATTTCCATAACTCCACCATCTATACAAAATGAAAAACATTTATGTTAAAACCCATAAGAAGGAATAGATCATCCCTACCTCAAATTTTGAAGCTCAAAGGAGAAGGAGGAAAAAACTCAAAGTACTCCAAAACCCAACTTTTTCGAATCAACACGAAGCTCACACCAAGCTCTACCTTTCTTGCAAAGAGACTAGGGTAGAAAACCACTAGAACTAGGGGTGTTTGTAGAGAGAATGTGTATGTAGAGAGAGATTATGCCGATCTAGGGTTTAAAAAGAAAAGGAGTTCAAAAAGTGAAGTATAGAACTGCTGTTGCGATCTGATATAAACGAGGCTCGCTCGAGCGAATGAGTGGTCGCTCAAGCGACCAGACACAACAAACACCTCGCTCGAGCGCAAGAAACGTCGCTTGAGCGAACAATGCAAAACTTCAGGTGTGTAACCCAGAAGCACGCTCAAGCGCAAGAGTACTCGCTCGAGCGAAGAAGCATAACCTTCAGGTCCAAACTAGACGCAGACGCACGCTCGAGCGCAAGAGTGCTCGCTCGAGCCAAGAGACACACCACTCAAAGCTCGCTCGAGTGAAGAAACCCTGGCTCGAGTGAAGGAACTAAAACACAAATCTCGCTCGAGCGATAAAAGCCTCACTCGAGCAAAGAAACCAAAAATCTGGGCAGTAACTATTTATTTCAAATCACAACCAACCTGTTACAAACCTGCCCAATACATCCCAAAACTCAAATACAAAGAATTAAATGACGAAAATGTGACAGAGACAACAACAAACATCCACGGAACCGAGTCCGAAATACAATAAACAATGGAGGGAAAACTGAGATCGCTATACAAGCCAAATAATAAAAAAAAATGATTAGAAAATATGCATGTTCCTAAACAATACAGTGTGACTAATGCAACGCACATATTTACGCAATTCTTATAGGCTTGGCTACGAGCATGGTATATGATTCAATTCAAGACATGCGATAAAGCACATATTCAAGCAATGAATTTGAATTTTGACATTGGATAGTATGATGAGCCGAACCCGATGTATATGAAATGAGTGCATGCAAACATGGAAATGCTAAGTAAATATGATACTCTATGCTAACCATTGTAAGCGGGTAAATAAAAGGGAAAAAGACTTGGGGTTGAAAGACATACAACTTATTACATGTTTTGCCCTCATGCAAGAGGGTCTGAATGAGTGTCCGAATGTCCGGCTTTAAACAACTTATTACAAAACCGAATGAATGAATAAGTAACTAACTAGCTAAGCCATAATTAACTAGCTAGCTAATTTATTACAACAAAATATGCTGTAACGAATCATTGCTATAACAATATTAATTACGATGATAATAATTACAACAATATTGAGATCATTAATTTACAATTTACAATGGAAGCACAAGGATGGCATGTTCGTAGCGGTTTTAGAAGTAATCTTGTCTGCCTTCCTTGGAATCTTTCCTGTTTCACTTTCAGTCACTGTCCTCTGCTTCTGCAAAACACACTGTCTTACCAAATATTGATGGCCGGTCGACCCCCAATAAAGCCCGGCCGTGCCCAAATAAGGCCAGCCATACCTTAATTTTATGCAAAACTTTGTTTTTGTGCTTTGAGGTGAAAACAGTGCAGACAGAATTTTCTGAGCTTTTTTTGTCCCTCTTACACTTCTCTGTCATAGGAAAGTCTTAAGAGAAGGTTGGAATCGTTTCCAAAACCATCAATGAGCAATTTGTTTGCTTGATGATTTCGACGGTGATTTGGACAAAATTCAATTAATGCAATGAATAACAACCACTATTTTCCTTTATCATGGAGTGAGCTCAAAAGAGAGGAGTAAAGACACTTCAAGGGTCATCAAAACACTATAGATTGACGTGTGACGACTCTTGACACAATAGACTCAGCATAACGTCCGGCTGAGCCCAAGCAATATAATCCATGTTCTTTAGAATTCATTCGTCCTTGTCATTCTTTAATCCATTAGTCTAAGATGATGATTACGTCCACTAAATAAGAAGCATGTCAAACGAAAAGTGATTCTCAGCATGAAAAATAGACCATACCGTTGACAATGAACCTCCGTAGAGATTAAGCAATTAAGTATAGATCTGTAGTTCATGTTGTGAATAACCGTCAACCAGTTGAAACAACTCTCAAATGAAAGAAATTGATGGTAGATTGCTTGTTAAAATGAAGCATCTTAACATGAAAATTTGTAACAATCTGAAATTTTAAGTTGTCCCTTAAACTTTATATTATTATTCAAAATTATTTTCTAAGTATTATGGTATTTTTATTATATTTTTCTCTATATTTTTCCTAAACCAAAATGCACTAAAATACAACATTTTCTATACAACAAACTTGCGTGGCCCCCAAGACTGCTTGTCGCCCACGCCTCTTTTACTATATAAATAGCTATCTATCAGCAACATCATCATCACCAAACTCTCTAATTCTCTCCCTCCTCTCTAGTTTTCTTTTATATATAAAAATTTGAGTTTAGTTTGGAGTATTTAGTGGGTCGCAGTGAGCGAAAGGTAAAAATTGGAATTAATTTTAAGGTGAGTTATATTATACCTTGAGTCACCCTAATATATTTTACGTATGTTTTGAGTTACCATAATTTATTTTACGCAATTTGTGTTTTATAAATTATATTAATATTTCAATAACGTTGATTATTTTCTGAACTCTATTTACTTAAAATGAAACCCATAGATATGTTTGATTAAATTTTATTAATTATTTGACAATGATTATAAGCAATTATTTTCTGGAAGTACCACCATGGATGTCTCATGCTTTGGGAGACTTAAATAACCTTTGGCCCTCTGATTAGTCACTTTGTGACCCTCTGTCTGTCATGGATCCACTGACACTCTGATTTCTTGTGTGGAGCAAAGTGCTATACGGAGCTAAGTGCTACACTATTGTGGGGGCCACCTCTAGAGTTTGTACGAGCCACCTCTTGAGTCCATATATCCGTTCTATTCTGTACTGTGGTTATGATTTCTGGTATGGAGCAAAGTGCTATACGGAGCTAAGTGTCACACTATAGTTGGAGCCACCTCTAGAATTCATATGAGCCACCCCTTGCGTCCATACATCTGTTATGTTCAGTTCTGTATCGTGGTTATGATTATTTTGTTTATATGATTTCTGTATTATATGTCAAATGATTCCCGTATTATATATTTTGTATTTTAATATCAAACTTTGTTTAGTCAATAACTATCCATGGTGATTTTATGCCCTTATGCTCTTAGTATAATATTTCTCACTCTGCCATGTCCTTATGGTTATTTATCACTTTCAGGTGACACGTTAGCGCCAACGCGTGGAGTAGACACAAAGCACTTGTAGAAATAGTTCAACTCTGGCAATTTAATTAAATAGAAGCTCTAATGATTATTTTGGTACCCTCACTTAAATATTTTTTTTCCCCTCGCATTTAGTAATTTGTTTAAGAATTGGCCGGAGGTAACTTCAGTTACTGGCCATCACGATACTTAACCCTTAGGTACATCGAACGGGTCGTGACAAAATTAATTAAAGAAAAGCTAGAACAACATGCAACAAGCTATGTATAAGGACTTATGATACAACAAATAAACTAATCAAAGCTTGAACCAATTAAACAACCTAGGACAGCTAGTGGCTCAAAGTGCATGAAAAGCGCCCAAAAAGCTAAACAACAAACAAAGAAAACAAGGCTAGTAAGCAAGAACAATGAGGGGTGGCTAACCCCTCCACCTTTGAAACCTCAAAGCATAATTTTTAGCCTCTTTTAAACTTTGAAAATCAATTTAGAAAGCAAAGAAAAAGGTGTAAAAACAAGGGTTTGAACTATAGGTGGAGGTGTAAAAAAGAGTGTTAACTCTCTCTACCCTTTGGTAGTTATCCAAACCCAAGCTTAGACACTTGAAAGAGGATCAAAACAATACAAAAATACAAGAATTAGATAGCAAGAGATAACAAAGAGAGCAAGAGAAGAGATAGTAAACTTATATCTCTCAAGAAGTTAAACTCCTTGTTGTGAATCAAACTAGGTCCAAACATACTCTGAAGCTTGAATTGTGATGTTAAAAGCTCAACCAAGGTTCCAAGGCTAAGGTGTGAAGGTGTATATGGTGTATGGATATAGGTTAAAGGTGGTAAGCTTGCTCAAAGGTTGCTTGTACAAGAGGAATGACCTCTCAAGGAGGTGTATAAGCTTTTTAGAATTTGTTTAACTCTCAAAACAGAGATACAACTTCGTTTTTATATAATTTGAGCAAAAGAGGTCATAAATATCTTCAAAAATGGACAGCTCGCGAGCTCTCGCCCAAAATGATGTTTTTCGCTACTAAGGTACAACTGACCATAAATAGCCACGACTGACTCCCAATAAGGCACACCTAGGCTTCAATGTGATAACCTGTCTCTCTGCTTCAAACTCAGCACAAAGTGACACAATATGTAAAAATAGATTTCTGGGGTACAAACAGTGGGAATATAGAAGGTTTGGGATTGTTTCAGAGCTTAAACATAGCCCCTTCATTGAGACCTCGAACCACGCACAACATCATTTTCATCATCGAGTGTATCAGGCAAAGTGCTCGAGCTTTGCGAGCGGTCAAAAATGGGGTGTCTATAGGATCCCAAAACCTGGTGATGATGTTCTTCCATATGAAATTCTTCACATCAATATCTCGAATCTTCGCAAGGGATTCAGCCTCTACCCACTTCGTAAAGTAGTCAGTTGCTACCTGCAGAAACTTCTTTTGGCCAGTTGTTTGGGGCAGTTGTCCAACAAGATCCATGCCCCACTGGGCAAACGGCCAAGGGCTGGATACTGGGTTCAAATCTGTTGTTAGTTGATGTATCAAAGGTGCAAACCTTTGACACTTCTTGCACTTTTTAACATAAGCTTCAACATCCTTCTGCATATAGGGCCACCAGTACCCCTGAGTGATGACTCTATAAACAAGTGATCTGCCCCCAGCATGGCTTCCACATACTCCTTCATGAATCTCATATAGAAAGTCCTCAACCTGGGAGGGATATATATATCTCAAGAGAGGTCCAATAAAAGATCTCCTGTAGAGATGGCTATCTGCCGTTAGGCTGAACCTTACCGACTTCAATCTGGTCTTGTGTACCTCTTTTTGGTCATTTGGCAGCTTGTCATCCCTGAGGAACATTACTATTGCATCCATCCAACTCGGACCCATCTCCACACACATTGCCTCATATTCTGTTATTAGAGGTTCCACACTTGGTCCTATCAAGTAATCAATCATGATTGTCCTTGGTTCCCCCGACTTTATTGCACTAGCTAGGTTAGCCAAGGCGTCGGCGTGACTGTTGTCATCTCGACTAACTTGTTGTAGCCAGCAATCTTGGAACAAGGAAGGCAATTTGAAAACCTCTTTAACATAGGCTATCATTCGTTCATCTCGGGCTACATACTCGTCTGTTGCCTGATTCACAATAAGTTGGGAGTCACAGAAAACTACCACCTCATCAGCCTCCATTGCTGCTACTAACTTCAACCCTACAATCAGTGCTTCATACTCTGCTTCATTGTTTGAGACATTGAATCCCAAATGAATAGACTGCTCTATCATTTGCCTATCTGGCGATACTAACACTACTCCTGCCCCCGCTCCTTGACGGTTTGAACTTCCATCAACAAACAGACGGAAGGAGTCACCGATGTAGATATCGCAGGGCTTTGGTTTCTCTTCTTTCTTTTATTTTGCTAGAGTGGGGTTGTTGGGCCCCAGCTGGGTTTCTTTCTGCTCCCTTGGGTATCCCAAGCCGCGGCTCACCAGAGTCCGATACGGGATGGCATCAGAGGTGAACTCAGCCACAAAGTCGGCCAGAACCTAGCCCTTAATTGTTGTTCTAGGCCTAAACTCCAAGTCATATTGGCCCAACACTACTGCCCATCTGGCTACCCTGCCTGTCAGATCTCCTTACTACAATAGGGACTTAAAGGATGCTCAGTTAGTACCACAATCTTGTAGGCTTGGAAGTAGTGATTCAGTTTTTTCGAAGCTATCACCAGAACTAGTGTCAATTTCTCCAGGGATAAGTACCTAGTCTCTGCACTTGCTAGGGTTTTACTCACATAGTATACTGCCGTTTGTTCTTCCTTCTCTTCTCTGATTACCACTACACTCACTGTGTACTCTGATACTGCCAAATATAAGAACAGTTCTTCTCCAGGTATTGGGTTTGACAGAACTGAAGCAGTTGTTAAGTATTGTTTCAAGTCGGCCAAGGGGACTTTGCACTCCTCTGTCTACAAGCAATCGGTGGCCTTTTTTAACAAATTAAAAAATGGTTTACACTTGTCGGAAATTTGGCTTATAAACCTGTTCAGGCTGCGGCCCTTCCAGTCAACATCTGCACTTGTTTTGCTGATGTCAGTGCTTTCCAAGTCAAGGATGGCCTTGATTTGATTTGAGCTTGCTTCAATGCCCCTTCTGGTGACCAAGTATCCTTAAAACTTATCAGACCCGACTCCAAATGCACATTTCAAAGCATTGAGTCAGAGCCGATATGTTTTTAAAATATCGAAAACTGTCATCAAGTCTGCCAAATGGTTCCCAAGTTCTTTGGTCTTTACAACCATGTCGTCAATATAGACCTCTACCATCCTCCCAATCAAATGCCTAAACATCTTGGTAACCAATCTTTGGTAGGTTGCTCATGTGTTCTTCAACCTGAAAGGCATCACTCTGTAATAGTAGAGTCTTTTCGGAGTGATGAATGTTGTCATTTCCTCACTTTGGGCATACATTGCTATCTGGTGATAGCCTCTGTATGCATCTAGGAAACTCATCTTTCCATGCCCTGAAGTGGCATATACTAACTGATCAATCTTGGGTAATAGGAAACTGTCCTTGGGGCAAGCCTTATTCAGGCTGGTGATGTCAACACAAACCCTCCACTTACCGTTTTTCTTTTTCACAACCACTGTGTTGGATAGCCAAGTAGGGCAATTCACCTTGCGAATGGCTTTTGGCTTCCAACAGTTTGTCCACTTCCTCCTCTACTGCCTCAACATGCATTAATGTCGGCCTTCTTGCTTGTTGGATAACAAGTTTAGCCGATCTGTCTACATTGAACATATGGCATGTGACCTCGAGGTCAATGTCTGGCATCTCATATGGTGTCTAGGCAAATACTTCTATGTTGGCCTGTAAGAAAGTCTTTAACTCTCTTTCCTCCTCATCGGCCAAGCCTGAGCCGAAAAGAAATAAGCGCTCTTTATTCCCTTCCTGGACCAGAACTTTCTTCAAGGCTTCATCGCTCTTCTCGGCCGATTCTTTGTCGACATCATCTAGGACTTCCATGTCCTCGTCCTCGATTTCTACTTATTCTTCCTTTTGCACATTACAGTTGGATTTCATTGCTGCCATGGAACAATTATTTGCCTATACTTGATCCCTTCTAACTTCCTCAATCCCCTATTCAGTTAGAAATCGTAACAACTGGTGCAGTGTTAAAGGAACAACCCTCATTGCGTGAAGCCACGGTCTTTCCAATATAGCATTGTAAGGGGAGGGGGTATCAATTACCGTAAATTCTGTGCTAACATTCCTGGTGTCTACCTGCACCTCCAAATTTATTGCTCCCAGAGGCCATGTTGGCATTCCATTGAACTCGACCATTGGGTTATCGAATAGCTCCAAATCATCTCGGTGAAGGCCAAGCTCCTTGTAACATCTGACATACATAATGTCACAAGAGCTGCATTGGTCGATCAGAATGTGCCTTACATGGTATTCTCCAGAGCATCGTTGTGTGAATGTTGTACCATGTTTAGGTCTACCTCAGTAAAGGACACCATTGGTCCCTGGTACTCGTTTGTCTTCGGCCTTTTTTGCTGGACCTGATATACATGTTATAAGTGCCTCACCTTTTGTCTCTCCTCACATATCATTCTCATTAACCTTCGAATGAATCACATTGATCACCCAAGATTCTATTTGCTGTGGTTGTGGCGGTGGTGGTGCCGCTGGTGCCGGGGAAAGCCTTGCATGTTCTTCCCTCGTTCTAGCCTCATCTACTAGGTCCCTCAAGTGACCTTGTCTGACCAGGTCTTCCAAGTGCGTCTTTAGGGCTCTGTACCCTTGAGTCAGGTGCTTATCCTCATTATGGTAAGTGCAGTGTTTCCCAAGGCTCCTTCTCATGAACTCACCAGAAATCTTCTCTGATGCTCTATAATACGGCTGGTTCCTGATCCTTTCTAGAACTTTATAAACCGGGTTCCGGATCACAGTGGTGACTGCTTGTGCAACCCTCAACCCTGTTTTCTGTTTGTTAAAACCAGTATTACCTCAGCCTCACTTCGGCGAGCCATTTCTCTTTTCCTGCTTCAGCGCCTTCGTTCTTGGCGTATCCTCTTCTGCTCTGGCATATTTCTCGATCCGTACCATGAGTTCCTCCATACTCTTTGGTAGAGTTTTTGCCAGCGACTTCCGAAACGGGCATTCATCCTCCAAGCCATTCTTAAAAAACACGACTACCAACTCTTGGTTACATCCCGGTATTTGGTTAAACACCTCATAATATATTTTGGCATAAACCCTGAGGCTTTAACCCTCACTAATTTTCAGAGCCATCAGGGAGTCTATCCTTAGTGGCTGCAACTTGTTTGTCACAAACCTGGCCACAAACATCTCGACCAGGCCTTCCCAACTCTTCATAGTTCCTTTCGACAACTTGTGAAACTAATCCAATGCGATTTTCCCAAAGAATGAGAGGAACATCTTGCACAACAGCTGTTCATTCCCGGTATACAAAGCCATTGAATTCATATATAAGCTAACATGAAAGTTCGAATTGGACTTACCGTCATAAATCTGGAACCTCAGCATATGGAACCTTTTTGGGGCCTCAAACCTATTGTAGACGTCCCCGAACGCATCCCGGGGAAAGGGAGTGCGAGCCCCCCAGTTCGATATTGGGTCACTCTGATTCGAAGGACTCAAATATCACGGTTCTCAATCTTGAACCAAAGAGTCCAAATCCGGCAAATCGTTTTGAAAACAGATTTTTGAAAGAAGTACCAAACATGGACTGCTTTGCCAGATACAGAGTCGCCACCTAAATATTTTTTTTAAATGGGAAATTTAGGAAACCCTGACTCGGTGCCAAAGGCCACGTGTCCGTCATCACCAAAGTTGCCTCAGCTCGAGAACTTGGGTACTGATGTTGAGGTTCGTCCTGGTGAATGGGCTAGACCGATCCAAGCTCCTCAAGCCCACTGGATAACCTGCAAGCAAGTTCAATCGGGGAACGGGGTAGTCCCCTGGCGAACCCTCCGGTGTGTGAATTAGAAAGGGTGACAGACCAAAAATATGGAGAGAGAGAGAGAGAGGGAGATAGAAAAACTTAACCTTCTTCTTGTCTTCAAGTTTGGCTTATATCCTCTGGTAATCATTTCGCTGTCTTAGCCATTCTGACCTCCCTACCGAAAGTTTACGCCGTGGTTCGTCTTGTTCAGGGTGAGGGGATGCCATTCCGGCTGAGAGGTGTTGTCGCCATAAATGCTGTGATGGCAGCATTAATGGTGATGTGTTGTGGCAATAACTTTGCAGATCTTTGTCTGCTGATGTGGCATGTCCTGCATCTGCCGTATGTCCAAATATCATTGGCCTTCCCTGCCCAGTTGGCTTCCAGTGATGCTGGGCTTTATTGACAGGGTTATGCAATGGGGTTTAAATGGTGGGCCTGGGTTTGATCATGGTGGGCTGTGGCCCTTGTGGGCCTATCCATGTCAGTAGTCCCCCATTCCCGAGTGCAGCTTTAGCCCAACGAAGGGAATAATAATAAGGAAGGCAAATCCGACCGGTAGGGGGAGACCGACCGAGCGGGAGAGGCCAAGCGTGATGGTGACCGGAAGGCGAGAGGCCGATCATGAGGTGACCGTGGCGAGGCCGGGAAGAGCCGACCATGAGGTGGCCAGTGAAGGTGACCATGAGGGAGGCCCGGCGAGTGAGGCCGGCAAGTGGAAGGGCGCGGGGCTCAAGAGGCGGCGTGTCACGTGACGATTTGAAGTGGAAAAGACAAGGTGAGGGCAGAAGTCAGTGCGTCTGGACCATACACGTGGCAGAATTTCGGGGGAGGGGAAAGGTCAAGCGTTAGATCAGGAGTGAAACGCCAGGGCATTATTATGGGCATTGATGGTACAGTTTTGGCGGATGATTTGAAAAGTTTTCAAACTGGCGAACATTAATTTGGATCCTTGGGATACGGGTAAACCGTAGGCTTTTGGCATCATACGATTCACCTACTTCTTTACAAAAACGCAAGATATCTCTGGTGTTAGCTCCTTCGTTGCTCAGGATACCCCATTGAAACACTTCTTCGATTTGTTAGCACCTGCATCCGAAGCGATTCGCAAACACAGCTTAGAAATGGCCCAGGAAGAAACTGCAATTGTCAGGGTAGATCCACTGGGGGACGATGATGCGGAGGAACTGGCGGTTCAGTACAGGTCCAGCAGGGTGGGGGAATCGGTAGAGCGATTCCATGGTTCCACCGTGATAGAAACGGCACAGCCAATCAGCCAGGTGGAACCAGACCACTGGCATTCGAGGGCTGACAGATCCATCATTACAGCGGCGGAGTTGGAGGCTATCCGAGAGAAGTACCAGATTCCGGTGGAGGTGGAGTTGTTGGTGCTGAAATCGACGGAGAGACCATCGGACGTCAGGGCGGGAGAGTTTTCCTTCTACGAGGAAGCTCTAAAAGGTGGACTGAGGTTGCCTCTGCCACAAATCGTGGTAGATGTGCTCAACCATCTGGAAGTAGCGCCAGGGCAACTGATGCCCAATGCATGGAAAATCTTCTTTGGCGTCTTGCGAGTGCATGGCCGAAACGACAAGCTATGACGGTGGAGGAGTTCTTTGGCTGCTACAAGGCTTCGGGGTAGCAGGAGACCTAGATTACCCTTCAGGCGGTGGCAGGGAAGGGTTTGGTGGCTGGTTTACCAACATCCATCAAAGGTTGGAGGCCACGATGGTTCTTTGTGTCCACCTCTGGAGGGGCTGGTGTGCGCACCGTGTGGAAGGTGCCAACCAAGTCTGTGGAGCTAAAGTTGGGGGCGGCGGCGGAGGAGAGGATAAAGAAGGTGAAGGAGTGGAAGGAAAGAGAAAAGATTAAGTGAGACAATTTGGTTCGGTAGTCGGTATTGCTTTGAAGGGGTTGGGTCCACAACCGATCGGGGAGACCTCGGCCGATCAGTGGAGGCAAGAAGAAAACGCAAGAGGAAGATCAAGCCTCTGGTGAAAGCCCGAGATTCAAGGAATCCCGTGACCGACCGACCCGATGGCGAGGGAGGATTCGACCTCGTCCCAAACCCTTGGGGAGAAAGAATTTAGTCGAGTTCGATTCATGATTGCTCCCAAAGGACCCTCTGAAGGAGAGGTCGTTGAAGGAGATGGATTTGGGCGTGGGGAAAAAAAGAAGAGGTTGAGGCAGAGGAAGGAGAGCCACCTAAAAAGAAGAAAGGAGGTGAGAATGGAAGAGGCGGTCGGCCAAGCGAGTAGAGGAGGAAGAGGCGGAGAGACCCGGAAGGGTGGGTGTCTCGGTGAGGCAGAGGTCCTTGTGACAAAAGACACCCAAGAAGTGGTGATAGCCAGTCCAACGGTGGACGTTGTGGAGAAGACCGCAGCAGGACAAGTGGAAGCTGGGCTGACTGGGGGTGAGCCAAGTGGGAGGCTGGAGAAGACCCCAGCGGTGCAAGTGGAAGCGGGGTTGGTTGGGGCTGAGCCAAGCGGGAAGGAGCAAACCCAGAGAGGCCCTGTGCCTCAGGAAAGGGGAGTTGGCCTGGGTGCCACGATTTACCACACGCGTCTTTGTGGTTTGGAAAAATGGAGGAGATGGAGGCCCGGCTAAAGGCGGTGTGAACGCCTAGTGAAGATGGTGGAAGAGTGACTCTACGTTGACCCTCTGGATTGATGAGGCCGACTGTTCGAGGTTATGCTCGCCCAAATGGAGGTAACCACCTGGCAGAGCGGCTTGAGAAAAGCTATGACTCAAGATCAATGAAGAGGCCAAGGCAGACCTGACCAAGCTGAAGAAGGAGAGTGCTGGATGGAAGGCTGCCCTTACCGAGTTGCCATCAGTCAAGTCGGAGCTGGAGGACACGCGCCAGTAGTGTCGCCGAGTTCGATTGGTAGTGGCGAAAAAGTTGGAGGAGTCCCAAAAGGCTTGTGCCATCGCGACCGAGCGGCATGAGGAAGCCATGACCAATAACGAAGAGCTCGTCAAGCAGCGAGATGATACAGGCGCTAAGGCTGAAGCTCTGCAAAAGGAGGTGGAGGGCGAGCATACCAGAGCAGAGGAGCAGAGGGAGAGGCTGCGCAAGGAATTGGAGGCCGAGCGAAGTAGGGCGGCTGCGGAGAGGGAGATTCTGAAGCGCTTTGAAGCGAAGAGGAAATGGATTCTTGAGGAGGCCTTGAGAAAGAAATTTGGAGGTGAAGGAGGCTTTGATGAAGGAGGCGAACGAGAGAGGCGAAGCGGCCTCGAGAGAGGGCCTACTGATCTGTGCATCGCTGATTGGAACAGTTCAAGGGGTTGCGAGTTTCAAATGGTCGTGGATCTTTGCAATGGCTGACTTAGCAAGGGAGGATCTTGGAGAGGGTGGCCCATCGAAGCCAAGCTAACGAGGAGAGTGAATCTGAAGTTATTGCAAGCTTCCGGATCGGACTTCTACAAGCATGAAATGTCAGAGTACTGGGACTGTGGGTGGAAAATGTGCAAAAGAAGGGTAGATGAGCTGTTCCCAGAACTTGACTTTAGTGGCGTAACAATTGGAGAAGATGATGTGGCCCAGACCCCTCTGGATGAAGGTGTGGAAGAAGAGGATCTGATCTCCAGTGAAGAGGGAGAGTGAACTGAAGACATGTACTGAAGGATTTTTGTGTCATTTTCTTTTCTTTCTTTTTTTTATACATATTTTTGTTTTGTTTTTGAAGTATTGTAGTAGACCGATGTACACATTTTGAATGAATAAAACTCCATTTATGTCTTGTAATTAATTGTATTCATTTGTGTGGTGGGTTTGGAATGGAGAGTGAAAAATTCCACTTCATGACAAAGTGAGCTTATGAAAAGCGAGTAATGAATGTATGAAAAATTCAACTTATGAAAAATTCAACTTGTAACAAAAATGAGTAATGAACTTATGAAAAAGTTCAACTTATGGAAAATTCAACTTCATAACAGAGTGAGCTTGAGCTAAGTGAGCCGAGTGAATTTGAACTTGTGAGATTGGATTGATAAAATGGGACTGATAAATTGAATAGGATGAACTTGTGAACTTGAATTTGAATTGGAACTTGTTAAATTAAAAATTCCATCATGCAGAGTAGAAGTGAACTGATGAAATTCCTTCATGCAGAGTGAGGTTGGACTTGTGTAAAAATTCAATGAATAAGGGCAGAAAGGTAAGTTTTAAATTGTAACTAAAGGGGCGAATAGTAAACCTGTAGGGGAGAAATTGGGGAATACCGTTGGAATTTGACTAAGTAGAAATGTTGTAAAATTTTGTGAACTCAACTTGTGACTGAGTGTTTTCCCAAGGCTATGCTGGTACTTGTTGCGCTGGGTCTTCTGATGTTCGAAAGTGCTCGGTCGGATGGAGGCTTTTGAAGGTGCTCGGTCTGACCGAGGCTTTGGTAAGTGCTCAGGTCGGACTGAGGCTTTTGAAAGTGCTCAGGTCGGACTGAGGCTTTTGAAAATGCTCAGGTCGGACTGAGGCTTTTGAAAGTGCTCAGGTCGGACTGAGGCTTTTGAAATGTCTTTCGAGGTCGGTGGATCGAGGCTTTTTGAAAGTGCTCAGTCGGTTGAGGCTTTTGTAAGTCTCAGTCGGACCGAGGCTTTTGAAAGTGCTCAGGTCGGATGAGGCTTTTAAGTGTCTTTCGGTCGGATGAGGCTTTTGTAAGTGCTCAGTCGGATCGAGGCTTTGAAAGTCTTTCAGTCGGATGAGGCTTTTGAAAATGGTCTGCAAATGAAAGTTTCATGGGCGACATTGAGGATTGAATTATAGAAGGTTGGAACTCCAGTCGATATTTGTATTATGTATTGCAAAAAGGGAAATACAACAAGTTTGACAATACAAGAGTTAGGATTCATTGATAGTAACGCTTCAAATGTTCAGCGTTCCAGGGATGGGGAAGGTCTCGGCCGTCCATGTCTTGAAGTCGGTAAGTGCCTGGCCGTGGGCGGGCCTTCACAACGTAAGGTCCTTCCCACTTGGCTGCTAGTTTGCCCTCGGTCGGATTCTTGGTGGCGAGAGTTGCTTCTCTCAAGACAAGGTCCCCTACCGAAAACTCCCGTGGTTGGACTCTGCGGTTATAGTGTGTTCTCATTTTCTGCTGGTACGAAGCCAATCTGACAGCAGCAGTCTCTCTGAGCTCTTCGATGAGGTCCAGGTCTGCTCGACGGAGTTCTTCGGTTGAGGCGAGATCCGGATGTAAGACCCTGGGGGTGGGCAGACCAACTTCTACTGGAATGACCGCCTCAGCGCCATACGTTAAGCGAAAAGGGGTTTCCCCAGTAGGAGTCCGGGCAGTGGTTCGGTAAGCCCAGAGTACATGTGGTAGTTCCTCAGCCCAGAGGCCTTTAGCGGCTTCGAGCTTAGTTTTGATGATCTATAGGAGAGAACGGTTGGTGACCTCAACTTGGCCGTTCGCTTGGGAGTGACCGGGGGAAGAGAAGCATGGCTGAATTTGGAGATCTGTATAAAATTTCCTGTATTTAGCATTGTCAAACTATTTGCCGTTGTCGGAGACGATGGCCTGAGGGATGCCGAATCTGCAGACAATCGATTGCCAGATAAACTTGGTGGTGTTCCGCTCGGTGATTGTGGCGAGGGGTTCTGCCTCGACCCACTTGGTGAAGTAATCAATGGCAACAATTGCGAACTTGGTCTGGCCTCGACCAGTGGGAAGTGGACCAACCAAGTCGATCCCCCATTTGGCGAACGGGTAGAGAGCGGTGATCTTCGATTGGGAGGAGCATGGGGATGTTGGCGGCCGCATTTGTCGCATTTAAGCACGAAATCAGTGGCATCCTTGTTGAGGGTCAGCCAGAAGTAGCCTGTACGGAGTACTTTGTGTGCGAGAGACCTGCCACCCGAATGATTGCCACAGATTCCTTCATGGATCTCCTACATTACATAGGTTGCTTGGGCGAAATTTGAGACATCACAGTGCGGTCGTGAAAAACCGCTTGTAAGGGCCGTCGACGAGAATGTAGTTAGCCAAGGCTCGACCTTAGCGACTTCTTTGTTGGTCATCTGGGAGTTCTCCAGTGGTCAAGAAAAGGAAGATGTCGGATGCCCAAGGGATGGGTTCCGTCTGGAGGAATTGCACTTCTTGCAGGTCGGGTGAGATGGCCGGGTGAGTTAGATATTCGAGGCGGACTCCATGGCTGAGGTCGGATTGGTCGGCGGAGGCCAGCTGGGCCATCTCATCTGCGTTGGAGTTTTCCGCCCTAGGTATGTATCGGATCTGGAAAGTGGTGAAGAGGCGAACAAGGGTGAGCGCCATGTCCCTGTAAGTCCGCATTGTGGTATCCTTGGCATCGAATTCGCCCGTGATCTGGCCGACGATAAGTTGGGAGTCACTGAACACGCGGATGTGGCTAACACCAATGTCTTTCGCCAGACGAAGCCCTGCTATCAATGCTTCGTATTCGGCTTCATTGTTGCTGGCCGCAAACAAGAGGCGGAGAGCGCATTTAAAGTAACCCCCTTCGGGGGATGTGAGGATGAGGCCAGCCCCACTTCCTTCCCTGCGAGATGAGCCGTCAACGTTGAGTGTCCAACAATGAGGATCTTCAGGCTCTGGTGGAGTTGGTGGGGGTGGAGGGTTAGCGGTTGGGGCTGGATTGGTGAATTCCAAGATGAAGTCGGCTCTGACTTGCCCTTTAATTCTTGTCCGGCGATAAGAGATGTCGAACTGGCTTAGTTCTACTGACCACTGCATTAGTCTTCCTGAGAGCTCTGGTTGCTGCATGATCTTCTTCAGGGGCTGGTCGATGAGGACCACTATGGCATGAGCTTGGAAGTAGGGGCAGAGTTGCCTGGAGGCGGTGACCAAGGTCAGGGACAGCTTTTCTAATAGGGGGTAGTTCTGCTCCGCTCCCCTGAGAGCCCGACTGATGTAATAGACCGGACGTTGGACTGAGCCGTCCTCTCTGATGAGGGTTTGACCGATCTTTGGATCTTGCTAAGTAGAGGAAGAGGGCTCACCGTGATTACTGTGAGAAGGGAGGATTGGCCATGCCTTTGTTTTAAGTGTTGAAAGGCTTCTTCGGATTCAGTTGTCCATTCAAAAGTCTGCCGAAGGACTTTGAAAAATGGTAGGCACTTATCCGTTGCGCGGGAGATGAAACGGTTGAGGGCTGCCACTCTGCCGGTGAGTCTTTGAACTTCTTTAACAGTTTTGGGTGACTGCATCTCAATCAAGGCCTTGATCTTCTCAGGGTTGGCCTCGATGCCGCGCTGACTGACCATAAAACCCAGGAACTTGCCAGATCCTACGCCAAAGGCACACTTTTCTGGGTTGAGCTTCATCTGATATTTGCGAAGGGTGGCAAAAGTCTCTCGTAGGTCGGTGAGGTGGTCGGCGGAGAGTTTGCTCGTAACTAGCACGTCATCCACATACACTTCCATGTTCCGTCTGATCTGATGGTGGAAGACTGCATTGACTAAACGTTGGTAGGTGGCCCCAGCATTCTTTAGTCCGAACGGCATGACACGGTAGTGGTAAGTGCCCCGGTCGGTGATGAAGGATGTGTGTTCCTAGTCAGATGAGTGCATCATGATTTGGTTGTACTCGGAGAAGGCGTCCATGAAGTTGAGCATTTGGTGACTGGCCGTGGCGTCGACCAGCAGATCAATGCGGGGGAGGGGATAGCTATCTTTGGGGCAGGCTCGGTTCAAGTCAGAGTAGTCAACGCAGAGACGCCACTTGCATTGTTCTTGTGGACCAGAACCACATTGGACAACCACTTAGGATAGTCCACATTTCGGATGAATTAAGCCTTAAGGAGTTTGTCAACTTCTGCAGCTATGAGATTGTTGCGCTCAGGATGGAAAATACGCTGTCTTTGTCAGTGAGGTCGGAAATGAGGTTCGATACTGAGGCGGTGAGTTATGAGAGAGGGGTCGATGCCTGGCATGTCTGCATGAGTCCAGGCAAAAACGTCTCTGTGCTCGGTCAGGAGAGCGGTAAGGTCGGCCTTGGTTTGGAGAGGTAATTGACTGTCGATTTTGGCAATTTTGAGTGGGTTGGTAGGATCGATGTTAACTTCAATGAGTTCTTCCACAGGTTCGCCTCTGATCAGCTCGTCCTCATCCCGGACATCAAGCCCTTCAATGATCATCGCCTCCTTCAGTTTGACTTCTTTAAGTGAGGCCACATAACATTCCCTAGCCACGGTCTGTTCTCCCCTGACTGTTCCGACCCCGAGATCGGTAGGGAACTTGAGGGCAAGATAATAGGTGGATGTGATGGCTTGGAAGGCATTGAAGGCGGTGCGGCCGAGGATGATGTTATAAGCAGAAGGGCAGTCGACAACAAGGAAAGTAAGCAACTTCGTGGTCTGCCGTGGGTGCTCCCCGATGGTGATGGGGAGATCAATGGAGTCGATAGAGGTCACCCGGTCGCCAGTGAAACCAACCAAAGGAGTTTGAAGTGGGGACAGGCTTTCTTTCCCGATCTTCAGTTGGCGGAAGCAGTTGAGGAAGATGATGTTCGACGAGCTGCCATTGTCGATAAGAACTCGTCTGACCTTATAGTTGGAGAGAACAGTGGAGATGACAAGGGGATCGTCATGAGGATAACGGATGCCAGTACAGTCGGCGTCCATGAAGGTGATGGGTTCATGCTTTGCTTGGGTTGTTTGAAATTCGGTCTCTTGTGGCGGCCTTGTCTGAGCCCTGTCGTATTTTTCTAAGTTCTGCCCTCTGAGCTGAGCGGGATGGCCCCCCTACAGGCAAGACCACCTGAAATAACTCTAATTTCGCCAACGGGTGGAGGTGGATTACCTTGAGGCTGAGGTGGTTGGAGGGGGCGATCATGCCCCTGGCCTGGTTGAGCTGGTCGCCGCGAAGGGGTGTGTCTGCGATTGTCTCTGTGGGGCTCGGTCCTTTGTCTCTACCGAGGGCGGGTGTCTGTGAATCGGCTTAGACGCCCCTGGCGAATGAGGGTCTCCACTTGATCCTTGAGGCTGATGCAATCGTCGGTGTTATGGCCATGGTCCTGGTGGAAACGGCAATATTTGGACTGGTCTTTCCGATTGGAAGGGTTCCGTGGAGGGAGAGGCCACTTGAGGGGGTAGTCCCGCTAGATCTGGTTAAGGACATGTTCCATGGGAGAGTTGAAGGGTGTATACCGCTCGAACCGACCGGGGGGTCTCACTGGTGCTGACCGGTCGGTGCGAGGAGGTCGGTTGGTGTAGCGGGGTGTTTGGCTGTGATACTGGGTGTTGCTGGGTTCTTGGTTTTTTCTCTTTTCTCGAGGGGTCGGATCTTTAGCTGGCGGGTCTTGCCGAGCGGCTAGTGAATCCTTGGCATTCATGTATTTTTGGGCTTTGGAGAGTAGGGCTGCCATGGAGGTCGGGGGGTTCTTGGAGAGGGAGAAGAGGAAGTCAAAGAACCGCAGACCGGCCATGAAGGCTGTGAGGATGACCTTGTCGTCGTTTTCGGCAACTTGGAAGGCTTCGGTGTTGAAGCGAGTGACGAAGCTGCGCAATGATTCCCCCTCGGTCTGACGGATGTTGAGGAGCTGGGTGGCCGGGCGTCGTTGACGTTGGGTGCCGATGAAATGGCTCAAGAAAGAGTCACTGAGATGCTGGAAAGTGGAGACCGAGTCCGGTGGTAATTGGCTAAACCACAGCCAAGCCGACCCCTTCAGAGTCACGGGAAAAGCTCGGCACATGATCTCGTCGGGGAAGGCATGAAGGATCATGAGGGTGCAGTAGGTCTCCAGATGGTCGATCGGGTCAGTCGTGCCATCGAAGGAGTCAATGGTAGGCATTTTGAACTTGGGGGGTAGGGGTTTGTCTCGGATGGAGGTGACGAATGGGGAGTTGGCTGTGGTGGAAGGCTTATGTTGGATATTCTGCATGACCCCTTGGAGTTGGAGTTTCATGGCTCGGAGTTCAGCGTCCCAAAGGGGAATGTTGTCACCGCCAGAGGGAGACAGATGTTGGACGCTGCTGGCTTCTCCCTCGGGAGCTGGAGCTATGACTGATGGACGTGGGGGTGGAGGAGGCGGATGTATATGTGGGTGAGGGGGTTGCAAGCCCTCCGAGTTGTGAGGATTGGGTTGTGGGGCAGTATGGCCTGGAACTTGTTCTGGATGGGGTGGAATATCTGGAGGTGGTGGAGGAATGGGGAGGTTCCGTTGGAGCAGAGCATTGATTAAGGCCTGGTTTTGTTCGGCCATACGGTTGATGCTGTTGGTGAGCTCGATGAAGTACTGTGGCGGGTTGTTTGGATTGGAAGGATCGGTTTGGTGGTCGGTAGCATTATGGTAGGAAGCCATGGATCTAGTCGTGACCATACACTTGCCGGACGAGGTGAAAAGGTTATTGGGAAAGGGTCTCTGGCGGCAATGAACACAACTGGCGCACGGACAAACCGGTGTTCCCACAGACGGCGCCAACTGATGTTGAGGTTCGTCCTGGTGAATGGGCTAGACCGATCCAAGCTCCTCAAGCCCACTGGATAACCTGCAAGCAAGTTCAATCGGGGAACGGGGTAGTCCCCCGGCGAACCCTCCGGTGTGTGAATTAGAAAGGGTGACAGACCAAAAATATGGAGAGAGAGAGAGAGAGGGAGATAGAAAAACTTAACCTTCTTCTTGTCTTCAAGTTTGGCTTATATCCTCTGGTAATCATTTCGCTGTCTTAGCCGTTCTGACCTCCCCGCCGAAAGTTTACGCCGTGGTTCGTCTTGTTCAGGGTGAGGGGATGCTATTCCGGCTGAGAGGTGTTGTCGCCATAAATGTTGTGATGGCAGCATTAATGGTGATGTGCTGTGGCAATAACTTTGCAGATCTTTATCTGCTGATGTGGCATGTCCTGCATCTGCCGTATATCCAAATATCATTGGCCTTCTCTTGATTGGCTTCGGTGATCTCGGGCTTTATTGACAGGGTTATGCAATGGGGTTTAAATGGTGGGCCTGGGTTTGCTCATGGTGGGCTGTGGCCCTTGTGGGCCTATCCATGTCAGGTACGATTGGGGAAGGTCACTTCGTGAGCACCCCCGCTCGCCCGGTCAAAGACCGGCCTTTACTAACCATGATATCTTATTTTGAAAACATTGTATGTTCTTATTCCGGTTATTAGCCTAGGTTACTATGTGATGCGCACAGCATACAAATATAGACTGGGTCGCCTAAATTAGAACAAAACATTTCATGTTTGTTTGTTTGAAAAATGGTTTGATGGTGCTACCCGCAGGTAGGCTAAGACGTGGATTTGCCACCCTCGGGTGGGCTTAGAAAACGTGATTTTGCCACTATCTAGTGGGCTTAAAACAAACATTTGATGAATTGTCCCAATCCAAGTAACTCAACCTCCACCCACAGGCATTCGAGGCAGTTATATCACATAAGCACGTAGTCTCATGGTAAGCATGCTATTCATGGCAGTCACTCACACACATGCAAGGATGCTAAAGCATAAAACTCACCGAGTACTCCAAGCCAAAACAGAAGCTCGTTAGAAATCCATGCATGATCCTAGATGCACAGAATTGCCTAATGCAACACATGCAAAGATGCAACTATAGCAAGCTCGGCTATTCTAAACATGGCATGTGATGATGCTACAACTAACGCATATTCAATTTGGAATTGAAATACAAATGCAGTTTGTATGATGCGCCGAGCCCGGTGCGTGCAAAACAGATGAGTGATGCAAACATGCTATCATACTGTATGCTAATTGAAATATGCCCTAATCTAACCATCATAAGCAGGTAAATAAAAGGGAAGAAAGACGTGGGGTTGGAAGACATACATCACACTCACCCACACTTATTACAATTATGCCCTCACGCAGAGGGTCCGAATAAATAATACAGTCCCAAATGAAAGAATAATACAGTCCAAAATAATACAGTCCGAATAATATACAAATTCCTAATTAATTAACAAATTAACTAAGAAAAACTGTAAACTGACATGTAAGTCAGGGACTGCCTTGACTCCGCTCCAGATAATGAAATAACGCATGTTTGGGCTGCCTTGCGCGGAAATCCACTGGGATGCCCCAATTAGCCTCTGTTTGCAATGTTTCTCGAAATGTGTGCGGACTCAAAAGTTCGATTCTTCATTTTGTCAACAGAAGCGAGAAAGGAGCATAGCAGTGTATTTCACAAATATATGCATGCCTCGATCCTCGTGCCACCAATCACGCATATCGATGCACGATGGCCGAGAAGCCGAATTGCACAACTCAATATAGGGTGAATGCATATGAATGCTACAACAAAACCTAACTCTATCATGGATAATCCGGAGTGTCGGTGACTTGGGAATTGAGACCCGTTCCATCACTCGGAGTACGGAACGCGCCTCGTTTCCCATGCTCGGGCTAACTCCTATCCCGAACACGATGCAATATGCATGATATGCATGAAATGCAACTAATATGCAATCCTAACATATACAATGTCATGGAATGGCATACACGCTATACGAGGTAATACACAACCGGGCATACACAATGCTATGGATGAAATGGCATACGCAATGCAATAATGGGCTCACACCAACATGAGAGAGCCTCAGCCACACTCACATAGGAGGCCATCAGATGAAAACAAGATACCTCAAAGTGCGTGCCCGCGGGCACGCAAACCGAGAACGGACCCTCAGGCACCGAAATGCCATTCTAATGAGACATGGCAAAGACATGGAATATGATATGCAAACATGCAAAAAATCAGTGGCAAAATGAGGGGCAAAACAGCCCCGAAATGAGGCGAAATAATACCCGATGCATGAAATGATCCCGAAACATGGATTTCAATGCATAAAATGGCCTACAGCTATACCATACATGCATAATTGATACATGACATGAAAAGGAAGAAGCAAGGCAGCCCCAAAACTCACATTTTTACAGTACAAAATATGGCCAAACAGCAATCACAAGTAGGGCCAAGATGGCATACAAAAATGGCTCCGTAAGGGAGGCTATGAAGCAAGTGGTAGATGCAAAGCCCAAACAGAAAAATACCCTTCTACAACACTGAAGAGGGACTAAAAATATGAACATTTAAAGTGGATGACAAGCCTCAAATCAGTATGAAAACGTGCTCAAAATGCAATGCAATATTAGGGCCAACAAGAGGCTATAACATGAGGCATACAAAGAATTCACCAAACATCCAAAGACCCTTAATGAGATATTCCAAGAAGGTCAAAATATGGCCATTTTCAGTTCTGATCATGGCCGAAAATAGAAGCTAGATAAGCCTAAAAAAAGCATGCAAAAATGGGGGCCAAAGAGGGGTATAATGGTAAGTACAGCATGGAGGCCCCCAACAGTGTTGAGCCATTCTACAATGTTGTAGAGGGACTCAAAATAAGCCAACTCACAGTTTATATCATGCTCAAAAACAGATCACACATAGACTAGAAACACCATGCAAAATAATGGCATACAAAGAGGTATTGAAGCAAGTACCAAATGGGGGGCTCAAACAGGGTTGAGCCCTTAAACAAATATGAAGAATGGCTCAAAAGAATGACCCTTTCAGTTAGGGTCGGAGCCCAAAACAGTAATCAAATAGGCTAGAAGAATGGTGCAAAAAAGTGCTACAAAAGAGGGAGATTGGCACGTACCCTTGAAGACCACTTCTTTGCTACCTCTTGGACCAAGGAATGTTGCTTCCTAGCTGTTGGAAAGCTCCCCAAGCTGCTGGAAATGGAGTGGTGGTGGTGGTGCTTGGTAGTGATGGAGAAATGGTGCAAAACTTAGAGATTTTGAGAGGAAATGAGAGAGATATGTGTGTATGAGCTTAAGAGCAATTTTCCAAAAAACTTGAGGGAGAGCTAGGGCTGCTGTATGTATGCAAGGATGGAGGAGAAAAGGGGAGAAAATGTGTAGAGAAATGGGATTAAGTTCCCTCCTCCTACCAAAGTCCCCCGAAATCAGATATTTTGGGAGAAAAAGCTATACAGCTACAAAGCACACATCCCAAGGAACATGGCCGGCCTGCTATTTTTGTTGTAGGTGGCCGGCCGGCCACCCCCTATAGCCGGCCGGCCAAGGGGCAAAATGGTCTAGAGGAAATTTTGGCCGGCCACCACAAAAAGGTGTCCTCCCATGTGTCCTCAACAAGACCCTGTGGTTGGAAATTGGCAACTGTAAAACAGGAGAGACAACAAGCCACTTTTAGGAGGGGTTCAAAAGGTTCAACAACAATTACTGGCCGGCCATAGACTTTTAGGGTCCTCCCATGTGTGTACAACACAAATATGTGGTTTGGGGTTGAAGAAAATGGCCCTAGGGTGGTCAACAGTGGCTCGAAAGTGAGAAAGACGGGCGTCGGAGGGCGCCGGAGGAATATAACTGGTTGCTGAGACAATTTCTGGCCTCCCACCCTTCAGTGACCTTCCTGGTGATAAAACAGAGGTACCTGCCAAAAATAAACGAAAACCGATGCAAAACGAATGCTCGAGAGCCAAAACACGCAGTTCGGGGTCCCAAAAATAGGCTGTTAAGCACCGAAAGTGGCATTCGACCACGAAGTGGGTCTCTCAGACCTCTGTGTCCCTCAAAAGGGAGTAAATGAGATGCATGCCAAAAACCGGAGCAGTCGGAGATGGTTAGGCGGTCCCGAACTGAGGCACACGGCCTGACAGCTCCGAAAACCGGGAACCGGGCTCCGAAATAGGCAAAATGGCCTACGGCCACGAAATGTAGCCCACGGCCACTGAGAGATGGTCTACGGGACCTCTCCCTCCCCTCAGGAAAAGAAACAGAGAAAACCGAATCTGGTTCGCAAACCGAGGCAAGGTACAGAAGAGGGTTCGGAAGTCCGGAGGCAGGGCTCACGGCCGTGACTCTGAGACTTCTGAACGAGCGCAATATGTAACATCACCGAGCGCTCAATCGGTGACGCTCAATCGGTGACATCTGAGTCTTAAGGTCTGTCAAAAATAGGATGTCTACACCTATCTAACTCTATTAAGAATGGCATTCTTGGCTTAACGGGAGATGTGACCTCAGCATTCTGCCACTTCCTCTGGAGGTAATCTTTCAAATCCTCCTTAGTTTGAACAGGAGCTCAGCTATCAACAGATTTCAGTCTTTTTGATGCGCTGCTCCCGGTGTCGTTATATGTCCTCTTGGACTTCTCTTCATTCACCGTATCAAAACACAAGCCCTTCTCCTGGATATGCCGGGTTCTTTGACATAAGTTTCCCTCATACGAAGCATCCTCTACGAGTCACTTCTAATTAACTCTTCGCGCCCGATATCCCGTGAAGAACGATGTGAGGGCTTATTTTCCTTGCCATGCTGCAGGACTACTGGGATTGTTTTCTGCCCCCCTTTCTGGGCATCAGTCTTGGCCTCTGGCATCGGCGTGTCTTGCAACAGAAATGGTGGTTGCATAACATTGTTCTGCATCATGAAGTTGACAATCGATTGTAGATCTGCCAACTTGTTGGCCATTCCCTTCATCTCACCGTCTCTCCCCAAGCATCTATTCTTCTATACCTAGAGGTTGCTTTCGTTATAATACTTATCTCAGCCTGATTTCTTCTGGGCCTCTCCCTCTTTTCCGACGTCCTTATCTTCAGGATTCTGATCACGTGCTCCTTCATTATGGTTTTCTTCCTTAATGTTAGGATCGGCATGTTTACCACTCCCGCATAGGACATCGTCCCCGATCTTTTCTCCCTGCCCGTTGTTAGCTATCTATTCTTCTTAAGTTTTCCACAAACAGTGTCAAATTGTGGGTGTTGATTTTTGACCACACAACCAAACAGGGAGTTCAGCTAGAGAGCACCGGCAGAATAGATTAAGCCCAACAACTTGCACAAGGAGATGAAAATCCGGCGGTGATTCGTCTACTCGGGGCACTCCGACGATCAAGTCAGTAATCAATATCTCTCAAAGATAGTAAAGAGTACTCAAAACTTACTAGAAAAGAACTTACTGCTCACAGTATATCACCCCTCTCTGAGACCCACGGGAGTGCCTTGCTTTTATAGCCAGCACTGACCTGATCCCTGTAAAAGCCTCACTTCAGTGGATTCAGGCTCAATACTCATCCTGGACTCTCAGCTAGATGGGGATAAACTCCCTAAGAGTTTTATCTTTATCCAGACTGAGATCCTCCCTATTCTAAGACTCTTATCCCTTATCTGCTCATCTCGAATTCTGATATCTCTGTAAATAATCTCGGCCTAACCAAAATTATCTCGACGCATGATCAAGCCACGTAACACCTTAACTACATGCTGTCATTTATAAAATATGTCCATACATAAATAAATAAATGAATAAAAGCACTTCACTAGCTCTACAGCTTATGATCAGCAAATTAAAGGTGAAAAAAAAAATGATTAAGGCTATATTAAATTTAGGAAAGTCAAAGATAAGATACGTTGTAAATCCCCTTGGGTTGGGTCCAGGTTTGTCCGGACCGAAGGAGACAGTTTAACGTATCCCCCAGCATGATTAATGATGTCTTACCCTCAATATTAGGAAGCTTACTTAATTCGTGTTATTTTTGGATTAAGAAATTTAGGAGTTATTTGTGGGAGAAAAAAAGAGAGAGGAAAAATGAATGAAATTGAAATTAGTATTTTCTCTTTCTCTTTTTTTTTTGAAAAATCTTTTTATCAAATTCTTGATCCAAATGCGAGATGAATAAGAAGAAGGAAAAAAAAGGAGGGGGGTAGTTTTTTAAGTTTTCACTTTGCTGACATGTGCATCCAGCTAGCAAGCCTTGACATATACTAAAAAGAAACATGATTTTTTGTTAACTTTTTTCTCCTTTTTAGTGGTTTTATTTGTCTCTCTTATCTACCTCCCTGTCCTATCTCTACTTGCCAGCCAGCTAAAAAAAACTTTGGAAAATGACTAGGTTTTGATTGCCTTGAAAATTTACGAAAAGAAAAAAAATCAAGTAATCAATTGGGATAAATCCTACCCACACAAGTCTCTTTCATTTCTGCAATGTCCCTTCTCTTCCATAATTGGGCTAATCACTATTCTATTTATTCAGATCTAACACTCTTAACACCAACTAGAATCCACTGCTAGAATTGGGAAACCAAAAAAGAAGCTTCTGGGTCTTGCGATAAATGGTGATTATGGTATGGGTTTTGTCCTTTTCTGATTATCAGTTTCCAGTTTTGGCCTACATGGATTAAAAATTAAATATTTGGAGTATTTTTTAAACATATTGGGTTTTGCAAGATTCTGTACCCCATTGATTCTTTTGTTTTTGTTTCGATGAATACGAATGATTAATGAATCTTGGGTCTACCACATAATTTCTTGGAAAGTCAAGAATCTGGTTTGGGTGTTGTGAGTTGTGAGTGAGTGAGGGAAAAATATAATGGATGATTTTGGGAATGGTGTAAGTGGATGGAGTTGGGAAGAGAACAAATTGTTTGAGTTGGCTTTAGCAGTGGTTGACGAGGAAGACCCTGATCGGTGGGAGACGGTGGCAGCCATGGTTGGGGGAAAGAAGAGCGCACTAGATGTTCTGAAACATTATGTGATCCTCTTGGAGGACTTGAAATTCATTGAATCTGGCAAACTTGATCACAAACTTGGAGACACTCAGACCTGCTTCCAAGTTGAGTGACCAACAATATCACAAGTATTTACTCTCTCTCTCTCTCTCTCTCTCATGCACCCACTCACAAAACATCAGTTTATGTTTGGAAAATTATACAAATTTTTTTGTTGCTCTAGTGTATGCTATATATTGAACAAAACAAACAATTGAGCAGAGATCTCGAGTTTGTTAATTGAACATGTGAATTATGTTCTTAACTTCTCTTTGCTTTTCATTTATGTTGCTCCTTTCTGATTCTCATTTTATTCATTTCATGTTTGCTATTTTGGAAATATAGGATTGCAAAAAACTCAATTAGAATTTACTGCGGCGTTTTGCTGTCAACACGCTTACATATCACTTGTTGGAATTCTGTTACTTGTGTACATGTTTGAATGATGATTTTACTTATATTATGATTCAAAACTGGATCTATGATAAGCAGAGTATTATTCATCACAGATAGATTGCTCAAGCTGATGAGTTTTGGGATCTTTGCGGGCAAGCGGGCTTAAGCTGAGATACATCAAAGGATTTTGATTTAATGTCAGTATTATATGTATACATATACCCATTTAAGCATATGAATAGCAAGAGTATAGTTTAGGCCTTCATGGCATGCCTCTTTGCTGTATACACAGCCGAATTAGCAGTATATCAGATAAAATTGGAGTTCATTTGGCAAATAGGTAGGTTGGAAATAGTTTTTAGAACAATGACTCACCAGATCTACTTTTCCAATTTTGAAATAAAATCACAAAAGCAAAATCAAATTACTCTGATCTTTTTTCCTTTTTTCTTGTCTGTCATACCTTTGTTTTCAGCTTCCTGGTTCAATTGGACATAAAAGACTAGTCATTGAAGCACTTTGATTTTCAGCCAAGCTAGCTCATATCTGCTCCGAGGACACAGAAGCAACAAAGCTGAAGGTTTTCTAAGTGAAAGTATATTGATTTATGTGCTTTTTATTGTATGTAAGGTGTGATCATTGCCTGGTTTGTAAAAACACAAGTTGTCAGCCAAAGCAAATTCAGAAGGAAAAAAAACTGACATTTCAAACTGTATACACGTGGCAGTTTAGGAGTTTCTGTTATTGAACTCTGATTCATAATAATAATATATTGAGAAGCAATGGCAGGTAGCTATTTGCTCTATTCTTAGCAGATGTTTTAGGTATTTTCAATTGGAGAATATTAAATCCACACTTCATTTTCGGAGTGAGAAAAATGGGTGCATATTCAACAACATGAGTGTTAAGAATTTTTTTAATGTTGTGTTTGAATCGAATTTGTTGAAGGAAAAGAACAAGCTGCTTCTTTTTTAGTTGTCTGTGTGTGAGAAATCAGCATCATTACAGAGTGAAGAGAGGGAGAAGAATAAAATTCCATGAGTTTGATAATTTTTAGCACCATCCATTTCTGTATTTTGAAAAGTTGCTCACTGGCTTGCAATTTTTTCTTCTTTTTTTTTTTTTTTTTTAAGTAAAGTCCATTTATATGAAAATTTTCCTTAAAAGTAAGTCATTTTTTTTGATATGGTGTTTCAGGTTGATTGTGATGACAACTAACACAATTAAGAACGCTGTATTGCCTTCCGGAGAGACAGAGACCTAAATGTTCTTCTAAAACCAAATTAGACATGGGAGAACCTCACTTGACTTTATTTAGCTACTACTTGCTATTTTTGAATTCAAGTAAACACCACCCCCAAAATTAATTAATAAATTGCCTAATTATGGTACAGTGCAAGCAACACAATATTATAGTGCAAGCCCTGCTAAATCCGACTGGACCAGGCCCCTTGCTACCCCTAGGATGTTTATACTTTACCTATAAAGCACACTAAACAGAGTTTTGAGTTTTGCTACTCTTTAACAAATGTACAGCTTTAGGATTGACTATCATATAGAGTTTGCTTAGATGCATTAATTCAAAATAATAATAAAATAAATAAACTCAGTTTGATTGATCTAAAGCAC
Organism: Camellia lanceoleosa; assembly: GCA_025200525.1. Lineage (NCBI taxonomy): Eukaryota > Viridiplantae > Streptophyta > Magnoliopsida > Ericales > Theaceae > Camellia > Camellia lanceoleosa. The sequence goes on along the minus strand of CM045770.1, from coordinate 42,494,521 downwards.
TTGTAACTACTTAATTTATCGAACAATTTTGTGGAGACATTTTGGAAGTTTTTTGAGCATGAAATCATTTCGTGCAAGATTCACTGACAAAGTTCAAAAAAAAAAAAAAAAAAAAAAAAAACAGGATGACTCTGTGTGACCCTGTGGGTGCCTCAACAAAACAAAGACCTCTGCCCTCTTTAGGGATTGTTTGGCTTCTCCTCCCAGCTGATGAAACTTTTCTAACTGCAGTGGAGCATATACCATACATATCATCCCAATTTTTTCTTGCCTAACAACAGAAGAAAACTAACTTTCACAAGCTACACAACAAAAAATTATTTAAATTGTTCAGTTGGAGAAGTCAGAATAACATCAAAATCACTCAATGTCCATTCTGCCACTTCATCTTTGTCACTAACAAATATTTCAGTTCCCACATCAAGAGATGTCCATATTCTTCTTGCAGGAGCAGTTCCCGGATCCTGCAGTAGAAGAAGAAAGCCTCGGTCAGCTATCATACATCTACAAAAATTAAAAATTAAAAAAAAAAAAAAAAAAAATGAAGATGAAGAAGAAGTATGCTTCTACAAGAGGTTTTTTTAAATTACTGACCTGATAGAAGTAGAGTCTACTGGAAAGGCCACCAACATCGAGCTCCCAAGTTCTAGCATCCCCAACCCAACCGTCTCCTTGTTTAGTTGGATATCCATACTCGGCCCAGATTGGATGAGGCAGCAGCTGAAGCAGCTCCTGTGCCTGAGGATTGCTGTAAGGATCACAAGTGCTATACGGTTTTTCCAAGTGCTGGGCATTCCCAGGAGCACAGTAGTAGTGATAAGCCGAATAAGGGAAGTTTGCAGTATCATTCCTGTAAATTTTTGTGTTGTTTGGAGTGATGTGGAATGGCGGACAGTTCCCCAAACTCGTACTGCTGCACCAAGCTTCAATATTGGGGTTAATGATCATCTCACTGTACCTGGTTATGTCGGTGAGCACATCTCCATCACAGGGTGCACCATTATTCTTCCAGCAGCTACCTATATCTATTAGGTAGAACTGGCTCTTAGGTCCACCCCCTTGCTTCACATCCAATGTCAATCTGACCTTGAAATTAGGGGACTCTGGAAGCTGAAACACAATTAATTTGTGGCTTATATTAGCCTTTCCGAAAATATTGAAAACGGAGAAGGCTTACTGACTGGATCAATCCTTTTGACTAGAGTAGTTAAGAAACACAAGAAAGAGTGGCTGAGCACCAAAATGGAATGTCTGTCTCAGGCTTTGTCGGTCAACTTGTTTCATAGTAATGTCAAGTAAATAGTTGTATAACTGGAGTTCGATGAAGTTTAGGAGGAACCAGAAAAACAAATGTTCTCTATTTGTACCTAGATTTAAGTTTTACATTGATGAATATGCTTCATGTGGTACAAGAAATATATGGTCTGCCTATTTGACATTTCAGTTATTCTTTCTTTTCTTTTTTTACCAAAAAATAAAATCTAGTCTCACCCATAACGCCAGTACCATGATGCTGAATGTCAAACAACTAAATCATGCATGCACCAGCAAACATTTGTGCTGTGTTTGGAGCTAGAATTCGTCAAGGGAAACAAAGTTACTTAAAATATTCATGTTTTATGGATAAGCAAACAAGAAAATAATATTTTTCACAAATGCTATTAATTTTATTCTCATTTTCCTAACCCAAATAAAGTTAAATCTACCTTCTTTGACTTCATTTTCTTTTCCTAGTTTTTTCCTTTTCTTTCCCTCCACAAATCCAATATCCAAACATTACTGCCATGTAACATTACCTGCATTCTAAAGGAAAACCATGCAGCTGGTGATCTACTACCCCAGACCAATCTTTTTCCATGCCTGTAGACTCTGTACCAGTCGAAACAGGTCTGGTAGAAAGTTAAATCTACAAATTATGAACCATGTATTTTTTAATTTATTTTTTGAACCATGTATTTGATATGGAGTTTTATATCGATTAATATAGAATGAGTAATCCATTGAGGCATAAAGACAATAAAATATTCAATTATTTAATGAAAAATGTTTTGTGGCCCTAAAAACAGTGGCTCTAATGGCCCTAATTTCCTTTTTGGGTAAGTCTGTTTTTTTTTTCTTTTTTTTTTTACCTTGTTTTTTTTTTTTTTTACTTTATATGGAAATTAGGGCCATTAGGGCCACTAATTTTCGAGCTACCAACTAAAGCCGTTATTTAATTGTCCCTTCATCAAAGTTAAATTTGAATTGATAGTCGCTGCTATACATTTTTCCATAAACATCATGGTCTAGAAAGGGGGTTCCTTCTCTATTTTATTGATGGAGCAATTGTGGTATATGTTAGGTTTTTGTAATAAACAATCCCGTTTGACAAAACTTCTTTTAATTGTAATATCATTCGCTCTTTTGTTTTAGTGAAATTATGAGTGTTTAGGTGCGAATCTAACCCGAATTGTGCCTATGCAGAGGAGTTTGTGGTCTTGATCCTTTCATGTTTGCCACTTAAGCAAAAATGAAGTCAAAGTTGTTTGACTGTTCGAATGGTCATTTGTGTGCTCAAGCGGAGAAAATAATCATTCAGTATTTTTGCAGAGCGTTTGAACTTTTGGGAAGTAAGTTTTACCACTCGAGCGGTAAATGTTGCACTCGTGCGGACAGCCTATATGTTTTGCACCGCCTTTACTCACACCGCTCAAGCGGTGAATTATGCGTTCGAGCAGTCTTTATGATCCAGTTTATTATAAAGTGTGTTGTTTGCTCGTTTAGGGTTTGAGCCATCCAGATTTTCAGAGAAGAAGAAAAAGCAAAGTGATTTATATTGGAGAGTGCTTTATGAGTGTTTTCTTAATGATTTAAAAAAGATCAATGGACCCATGAACTTTAAATCAACATCATCAAAGGATTTGTTTGTTTTCTTTTATTCACAAAATAGAAAGTTATTTTTCGGTGGATTTAGGGAACTTGGGTTTGAAACTTTGGTGAATTCCAGAGGGGCTCATCGTGATGGATTCGACATCAGCATTGTGAATTCAACGTTGGGCAAGACAATTCCGAGGTGAAGACAGAAGAGGCACATTGGGGTTGGTTCAATTTGGGTGTGAATTTGATAGGTAATTGAGAACACACATGTATAATTTCTTTTTGCCTTCTTAGTAGATTGTTTTGTGCCTTTGGCCCGTGATTTTTTTATTACAATTGGAGGCGCTTCAATTGTGATCTTTCCACGTTAAATCATTGTGTCGATTTGTATTTGATTGTTTGATTAGAATTGTTATTCATTGTTTAAAATTGAAATATAATCATAAATCAATATCTTGGGAATTTTAGATTTTTCAGTATCATTGTGTCAAGTGAGGTTACCAAATCTCTATCTGCACATCTCAAATTACATTTTCCCAAACAGTATGAGCCAAACTATGCATTTTTCCTTTAAATTAGCCATTTGGGAACAGACCAAATCCTAGAACAAGTTTAAATTTGCAAAGAATGAAATGCAGAGGGATTGCACTTACAGTTTTGAGCATTCCTCTGGTGTCATAGTGATAGCCTCCAGAGAAACCTTTGGTTGCATCAGCTCTAAGGTACAACATCAGCCATGGATACAATTTTGAGGTTTGGAGTTTATGACTAAAAACCCAACTCCCAACACCAACTTTCTTCTCCCAAACAACCTCAAAATAAGAAATCCCACTGATCCCACCTTTAATATCATAATCCAAATCATAGGTACCACGAAACCCCCCAATCATTGTACCATTACTTGATAAACTCGTGGGTTGATGATACAAGAGGGGTTGATTCATACACCCATCTCCGAAACACGGAAATCTTCCAGGTTTAAAAGGGGGTACCTTCTTCCCATTCTCTGGACACAAACCAGACATTGTGTCATAGTTTCCATTTTTCAACATAATCATCCAAAATTGCCATGGTTTTGAATTTGGGTTGTCCAAAACTTGGCATAAAGAACCCAGATAAAGCTCCTTCTCCATTGCATAAAGGTCTGGATCGCTTAGAGCTTTTTGAGTCAAACCAGGGAATGGCTTCCCCACACCAAGTTTGTTATCTGCCTCTGTTACTTTGTGATTCAGAGAATAATCTGCTTCTTTACAACATAGAACCAGAACATCTTAGAGAAAAAAAAATAAAAAAAACAAGTTAGAGGATATAAAAAGGGTAATCTGGAAAAATCAGGGAAATAGAGGGATTGAACCTATATGTGTTGTGGGATGCATTTAATTATAATAATAAAAGAAACAGATCAGTGAACTAAATATTCTAGGCATATAAATTATATAAAATAAAGAAAAATTAAAAAATGAAAAATTATCGTTGGAGTTGTATATAGTAATTTGTGTTTTGAAGTGGGTGTGATTGACATACTTGAAAGATCAAAACAATCAGCAGCTCTGGGGCTACCCATGGAAGGAGCTTCTTGTTTGCCGACTTCATTGCAAAAGTTCCAAGCTTCGAAGGCTACTCTGAGTTCGTCTCTTGTCATTCCTGGGTCTCCCACCGCCGATGATGATGCAGACCCATCACTATTACTACTACTACTCACTTTATCTTTAACTTTCAGAGAAGAAGGTGATAAAGAAGATACACACAACAACCCTACCACACTTGCCATGAAAAATTGCACAAGCAATTGATTTTCCATTGCTGTTTTGCAAGGAGGGGGCAGAGATCAGATCAGATCAGATAAGAGAAGCTAATTCATTCATTCATTCACTTCATTCTCTGTGAATTTTTTAGAGATCCCTTCTCCTCAGAATTGGATCGCAGCATCTAAGACTGTGCGTGCGGTTGGGATTCAGAAAATAAAAAAATAAAAAATTTACAACCCAACTATATTTTTATCTGTCGATAAAGCCAAAACTGATCACATAAATTAAGGTTTAGTTTTGTCCATCCGAGTTGAGTAATTACAAATTCAGATGTATCTCCGCACAAGGTGATTGTCATCCCCTCAATTATAAATTTGGAATAGACTGGTCCATTGTGCAATAATTCTTTTTAGGGAAAGTAACAATTTATCTTTTAATTGTCATCTTTTTTTTTTTTTTATTTCTTCAAATAAAAAATTAATATAATGTTCCTCTTTTATTTTTTAAAAATTTTCCATTTAATTTTTATATCTTCATTTTGTTAATAAAATGGACAAAAAAAGTACATGTAATGTCCACATATCATATTTATGATAAAAATATCCTTTAAAAATATGAGTTTTGCTATGTTGCATTATGTTACTAACTGAACTCATTATTTCTGTGTTTACTCATTTTCTTGTGTTGAAATTATTTACAGTCTTTTGTCTTAATCTGTCTAAATTTTATTCGTGTTTTTCCACTTTACTATTAGTCACTCATCTTTCGTCCCAAGTCTTAAGGAAGTCCTTTGGTTAAGCAGTGTTGAATCTTAAGGGTTTTTCGAACTGGGTATGTGTGAAAACATAGTATGTGAAAACATGATAAAATTAGACAATGTATTGAGCTCACTGTAAACTATTTCAAGATAAAATGAGTCGATTATTTAGAAGTAATTATTCGGTTAGTTCTAGGTCAATAACTTTGCCTTCTATATCTAATCAAGGTTTAGTAATCAATGAAGAAGATGTAGAAATACAAAATGATAAAATTGATTTAAGTTGGAATATACCACGTTTACCAATTAAAGAAATTTATAAAACTACTTTTATACAAAATACATTTAATGTTAATCTTCATGTTAAAACTTTAGAACAAGTCTATGCTTTAGAAAAATCTAGAGAAACATGTCAATTATTTGATACTAATACTATTAAACGCCATTTAAAAACTGGTCATAATTTTATCCATTTAGGGTTAATTCAAGTTGGAATCAAACCATTAATACAACAAGGCAAAAATACTTCTGTTTTACTATGCTTAAGAGATGCTCGTTTTCTTGATTATAATGATAGCTTAATGGGAATGATGGACACTGGTCTTCACAAAGGACCCGTCCATTCATAATTTTATCCATTTAGGGTTAATTCAAGTTGGAATCAAACCATTAACACAACAAGGCAAAAATACTTCTGTTTTACTATGCTTAAGAGATGCTCGTTTTCTTGATTATAATGATAGCTTAATGGGAATGATGGACACTGGTCTTCACAAAGGACCCGTCCATTTTAATTGTTTTCCTGATTTCACTCTTAGTCTTAGAGACCCTCATATATTAGATGCTTTAACTCTAAATATTCAATTACATGGCTCATTTACAAATATGAAAGAAAAGGTTCATAATATTACTTTAATTATCGTGTTCATTACAAATGTGTTAAAACCAATTTGAACGTTCAAGCCTTACACAAAAGTCCTAAAGACAAAACCTTACTAATCCAAAGTAGTAATAATGATACTAATATAAATATTCCTTAAATGATTGAATGAAAAAATATTACTCTCCCCAACCAATAGGTTACCGTTAATGAAAATTACAAACATAATCAAAAACAATCTACTTGTCAAGATATTCAATAATTCATTGATGGATCTGTTATGATTAAATTTAATCGATTCCAATCTTCTCGCCATAGTACTTCTAGTATACCTATTGATGTTGAAACTGAAGATGAAATATTTAATACACCTTTATTCAGAAAAAAATAGTCAAATTCATATTGGTCAAACTTCCCATAGTAAAATGAAAGGAGTAGATAACTCCACCACTTCTCAAATTAGTAAACTTGTTTATTCAACACATACATATTTACCTGAAGATGACATTGAATCTCAAGATTCCCCAACACAAACTGATTTTGAAGTTATACCTCTAATCAATCCTCAATTAATGACCATTAGTAAACCTTTTGCTCCTGATCTTGATAAACTACACATTGAATTTAAATCTAAAATTAATAAAACCAAATGTCATGCTTATCGACTTAAATATGATTCTAATCAACAATCCACAATCACTCGAAAATGGTACAAGTTTATGACTGAACATAATATTGAAATTCCTTTCTTTGAATATTTAGAAGATCATTACAAAGAAGTTAACACAATCACAAAATATAAATGGAAAACTTCTTCTAATACTACTATTAGTTCTAGTCACCCTCCTCTATCTACTATAATTATAGAACATCAAGAATCTACTATTCAGGCTTCTCCTTTTAAATTAAGTAGCACAGATCCTGAAATCAAAAAAGTTATTGAACAAAATAATTACACCAATCAATGTCTGAAAACTATTGGTAAACAATTAGATAAGATAGAAACTAACTTAGAAGATTATTCGGCTAACCACACCTCTTCTAGTAAAACTTTAGACCAACCAATATTAAATTTACCTAGTAATCGGTCTAAACGAGATAGTCTAATAACTCAAGATAATTCTACTGTTAAAGTTAAAGAACAATTATTTTCTAAATTAGCTACTGAACAAGCTTCTCCTTCTACTAAGAAAGGTCTTACTGTTTTAAATCAATAACCTACTCTAGAACCTATTTCTACTCAATCAGAAACTGATACAACTGATAACGAAATTAATATCTTAGCTCAACAATTTCAATCGACTAATCTTAAAAAACTTCATTATCCTAAACCTACTCCAACCACTCTTACCAAAAATTGGTATTCTCGTCCCACACCATCTGATCTCCAATATGAAGAAACTAATCTTAGTAATCAATTTTTTGTTTGTGCTAAAAAGTTATACGAATAGAATATCGATGGTCTTAGTGAAGATCAAATCATTCAAAAATTAAATCATTTATCCATGGTTGCAAATAGTTATCTTGGTAATTACCCTGATTATACTCAACCTGAAATTGTCTCCTTAATCACTTCTGGTTTTACTAGTATGCTCAAATCTTGGTGAGAAAAATATCTTACTGAAGATCAAAAAGAATCTATTTTACATGCAAGTCAAAAAAATGAAAATGATTTACCTATATTTGACGAAACTGTTGGTTATTATAAACCTGAGGGTATTAATACTCTAATTTATACCATAGTCCGACATTTCATAGGTACCCCTACTAATATTTACTCTCATATACATGATCAACTTAGTAATCTTACTTGTCCTCCATTAAGTAATTTTAGATGGTATAAAGATATTTTTACCTCTAGAGTTATGTTAAGAGAAGATTGTACTAAATCATTTGGAAAAGAAAAAATTATTAATGGATTACCCAACCTCTTTGCCCACAAAATTAGGGATATACTTAGTCAATCTACAGGTGTTATTGAATATGATAATTTAACTTATGGTGACATTATTAGTACTATTCAAAAAGAATGTTTAAAAATGTGTATTGATCTTAAACTTAATCAAAAAAACTGCTAAAGATAAATATAAAGTTAATATGAATTAAGTAACTTTTGCGAACAATATGGTTGACCTCCGGTAGCACCTTCTCACCGTGAAAAACATAAATACAATAAACACAAGTCTTCTTCAAAATATTCTACTAAATATAGAAGGAATTATCCACCTTCCAAATCACCTGATAAATTTTATACTAAACCCAAAAAGAAATATCATAAGAAATCACATCCAAAATCTAAATCCACTAATGTTATTACTTGCTATAATTGTGGTAAAAAATGTCATTATTCTAATAAATGTAAAGAAAAACAAAAATTAAAAGATAAAGTTAATCAACTCCAAATCAATGATGAATCCAAAAATCAATTATTTGAAATCTTCCAATTAAACCAATCTGCTAGTAATTCTAATAATAATTCTAGTAATTTTCCGAATACATCTTCTGATTACCATTCATCTAGTAATGATTCTAATAATAATATTGAATTAGGATGTAACGATAATTGTTGTAAACCAGTTAAACAAATTACTGTTCTTATTAAACAGAATCAAGAAGAAACCGCTCTTATTGAATTAATTAGTAGATTAGAAGATCCAGAATTAAAACAAAAATATACTGCTAAATTAAAATCTTTGTTAACTGATAGGAAATTAAAACCTAACAAACCAATTATTAGCTTATCTAAAACCTTAGAAAGATTCAAGAATAAACAAAAAGAAATTACTCTTCAAGATTTACAGCAAGAGATTAACCAGATTAAACATCTCATCAAAGATTTACAGAATAAAGATAAATTATTAGAAGATGAAATCACTGTTTTAAAAATTAATAAAAATTTAGATAATTTCCAAGCTAATGATGCCATTTCCCCAGAAGAATCTGATAATGAATCTGAACATACTAATCCTAATAATCTTTTATTTGATAATCGATCCCTTCATTCCTCTAATCATGAAAACAAAAGATTAAGGGCTTGTTTGGTTTGTTTTTGGAAGAGTTATTTTTGAAAAAAAATTTAGGGAGAGAATTTAGAAATTTTTTTGGTTTGTTTGGTTGCATATTTTAGGAGAGTTGTTTTTTTAGGAGTTTGGGATGATTTGATATTTTGGGAGAATATGAGTAGATGTGTGTGAGAGAAAAAGTGATTGAGAATGAGAGAGGAGAGAGAAAAAATGATTAATTGATGTGTAAGAGAGAGAAAGTGATTTTGAAATTTTTTTGAGAAAAACTCAAACCAAACAATTTTTGAGAAAATTTTTTTTCTAAAACTCATCTCCCAAATGCAAACCAAACATACTGTAAATCTTCTCAATAAAATACATATTCAAAAATGGTACTCCAAAATTAAACTAGTAATTAATGATTTTGAATTAGAAGTTATTGCTCTTATTGATACCGGTGCTGATCTTAATTATGTTCAAGAAGGATTAATTTCTACTAGATATTACGAGAAAACTAGTGAAAAATTAACTTCTGCTAATGGTAGTTGTAACGCCTCGAAAATAATCCCAATATGAATGATACATCAACCACATACAGTCCTCAATTACAACCAACTTCCATTTGCTATATTAAGATCTCCATAGTTTCTACAAAGGTTCCACATGCAATATACATTCACTAAACAAAAGGATATATGAATCTATAGCATATGAGACACCTATCACCAAATAATAAAGTGCCCTTAAGGGCTTACATCTCCCGAGGCGTTAGCCCGGCTACACAAAATGGTCACACGGACCCATACACGTTAGCCCTTGGCTTTACAAAAATCACAACAAAAATGAAGAGCACACTACTCTTCGCAAAATATTTCCACGCCCTCAATTCGGCAAGAGCACCACATGTTTACCTACACCAAAACCAATGGGGGTGAGCATAAAGCCCAGTAGAGAAATACCAAACAAAGTATATACATTTATGTTTATGGCCAAAATTGAATGCAAGTGCGATGCGATCCCCTATTCTTTTCAAAATATTAATCATGTCTTTCTTGAGAAATATCATGCATTTCATTTACAATTGCAATCTCAATAGTTTTCAAATTAATCTTTTTAATCACAAGGGGCGGTAAATACGACACTGGTAATCCCTAGGCTAGCATCTGCAAGTAGACTCTACAAGTACTACCAAACTGTCATTTTTACCGGTATTAATCAGAAGGCTCGACACCTATCCGTGCGGTTTTCTGGTCTTTTACTATGGACACTCAGGCCAACTTACCAAAGTCATCTATGCCCCCTAATTGGACTTACCACCGTATTTACCCTATACACAGTTTCATAGTTCTTGTCACAACGTATTCTTCTTTCATGAATTAAACATCTCCAATTGTAATTTATAATGCAAAATAACATTTATTGAATGGATATGAAATGCAAGGATTGTCCATACCAAATGGCCTTACTCTAATTTCAACTACCTCAACAACAATGCCAATTAGCCACATTTCTTTTCTTTATTTCCACATTTCCTCATAATATAACCATGCCATCAATCCATGGCACCAACAATTTTTCATCATGCTCAATTCACCACAACACACTTTCAAATGCTTAACAATTGTGTTAAAATCGCCTTTCATTTCTCATACATCATGTAAATTATCATTTCATCAAACATGTGATGGAAATTGATCTTCTTAATACAAAACAACAAAATATTTTCAAGACATGCTCACCTCTCTCAAAATCCCTAAAATTTCTAGGGTTTTTATATTCACAAGCAAAAGAAACATTTCTTTCTTTTGGAAAGTATTTTCTTTCATGGCATCACTTCTCCTCTTAAGTGAGCAAATGTTCTCAAGAAATAGTTTTAAAAGAAGAGAGAGAAATCAAACCCACCTTAAAAACCCTAGCATTTATGAGACAACACCAAATTTCCAATATTGTTAATGAAACTCTTAAAATCAACCCAATCAAACATAAATATATATATATATATATAACTCAAGGAAATTTCCCTACCTTAAGATCTTGATGGAGAGATGGAGATGATAAGAGGGGAAAACCCTAGAAATCCAAGTTGTCAAAGCTCAGTCCCCACCACACAATATTGTTCTTGCTTACTCACCCAAAATAGAGAGAGATGATGTTGAATCTAGACTCCAAGATTTGTAAGAATGAAAGAGTTTTAGGGTTTGATGATGTTTTCTAGAGAGAAAGAGGGGAGAAATGAAGTTTAGAGTGAGAGAAAAAGGCCCAAAATGACATATAGGTTCGGCCAAAAGACTAAAAAAAAACAAAGTTTCAGGTACCCAGACGCCTTACGCGGCGTCCTTCCCGCGTCTTGGGCGCCCTTCCAGACGTGCGGCCCTCATCCTCGCACGTGCGGGGCTCCTCCCGCACATGCCTTTTAGGCAGTGCGCAACCCATAAAAGCCCTCTCTTCCGACACGTGCGGCCCCAACCCCACACATGCGGCGATAGGCCCCCACATGTGTGGCCCTGTCCAACAACCCAGAAAATCTTCTGCTTCACCCCCGGGAACTCCGGACCTGACCCTCGCACCTCCTGGAACAAGAAACTTCAATACCGACACACATACAAGAACAAGAGTTTTAACTTGGAAATAATTTATGAGAGTACCAACCCAACGAGAATGAAAGAGAACGAACCAAAAAAAAGAAAAGAATTTGAGGAAAAAGGAACCCGGTCATCACAGTAGTCAAATGCATATTAAATATAAATTACCACAAGTTCATATTTGCCAAAATAATGTTTGTTTTAAAACATCTTTTGTTTTAGTTCGAAATATGACTGACAAAGTTATTTTAGGAACACCATTTATATTTTTGCTATATCCATTTACTACTTCCACTCAAGAAATAACTACTCAAGCCCTTGGCCAAACAATTACTTTTAAATTTTTATCTCCTTCTGAAGCTCTTGAATTACATCAATTAAAAGATTGTTCTATTTCCCAAACTATTAATAGATTAACTCGTCAGTTAAGATTTCTTAAAGAAGAAATTAATTACAAAAGAATTGAACAACAATTAACTGATCCTATTCTTATATCTCAAATTGCAGAATTTAAATTAAAATTAGAAACTGCTGTTTGTTCCACTTTACCTACTGCTTTTTGGCATAGGAAAAAACATGTAGTTACACTTCCATATATTAAAATTTTTAATGAATGTCAAATTCCTACGAAATCTCGACCTATTCAAATAAATCATGAATTAGTTGAAATGTGTAAAAAAGAAATTAATGAATTATTAAAAAAATAAAATTATCAGTCATAGCAAATCACCATGGTCTTGTCCTGCTTTTTATGTTAATAAAAATGTTGAATTAGAAAGAGGTATCCCTCGCCTAGTTATTAATTATAAACCATTAAATAAAATTTTAGAATGGATTAGATATCCAATTCCGAATAAAAAAAGACTTAATCAAAAGACTTAGTCAAGCTATCATTTTTAGTAAATTTGATTTAAAAAGTGGTTTTTGGCAAATCCAAATTCATCCCAAAGATAGATATAAAACTGTTTTTACTACACCCTTTAGTCACTATGAATGGAATGTCATATCTTTTGGACTAAAAATGCACCTAGTAAATTTCAAAATATAATGAATGACATTTTCAATCCATTTAGTCATTTTTCCATAGTTTATATAGATGATATTCTCATTTTTTCAAAATCAATTAGTGAACATTGGAAACATCTTACCGCTTTCTTTTATACTATTAAAAGTCATGGTCTAGTCATATCTGCTCCTAAAATTAAATTGCTCCAAACTAAAGTCAGATTTTTAGGATATGATATTCACCAGAATACAATTCTATCAATTAGTCGCTCTATTGAATTTGCTTCTAAATTTCCTGATGAAATTCTGGAGAAAACCCAGTTACAACGTTTTTTAGGATCATTTAATTATATTGCTGAATTTTACAAAGACCTTAGAAAAACTTGTCAACCCTTATTTGATCGGTTAAAAGACAATCATCCTCCTTGGTCTCTTCCTCATACTGCTATTGTTAAACAAGTCAAACAATATATCAAGTATTTTCCTTGTCTTGGTATTCCCACTGAAAATTCCTTTAAAATTATTCAAACCGATGCCTCTGATATTGGTTATGGTGGCATCCTTCTCCAAAAAATCACTCCTCAATCATCTGAACAAATTGTTTGATTTCATTCTAGTGTCTGGAATAAAGCACAAAAGAATTATAGTACTATTAAACAAGAAATTTTATCTACTATTCTATGAATTAGTAAATTTCAAGATGATATTTTAAATCAAAAATTTTTACTTTGTGTTTATAGTAAATCTGCTAAATATGTTTTAGAAAAAGATGTTCAAAATCTTGCTAGTAAACAAATTTTTGTCCGTTGGCAATCTATATTAAATATTTTTTATTTTGATATTGAATATATTCTTGGTTGTCAAAATTCTATCCTTGATTTTCTTACCCGAGAATTTTTACAAGGTGGATAATGCCTATTTCCTCTATTTCATACCATAAACAAAAAATTAAACACTACAAATCCCTGATTAAGCATACTGCTTCTCGCCTTGCTTTTCTCAAATCAACCCATTCATCCACTAAACGTGCTCAATATATTCAGTTCCATCGGATTAAAGCTCAACGCCAGCAACTTTCTCATTATATTAACTGTTTACATTCACATACTGATCAATTAGATATCCTCTGTGGATGCTACTTTCATTTATCCATTTCACAGATGTCTCGTCCCAGGCCTCCTTCTGAAGCCTTGGTCCCATCTAGTCAACCTTTTGTTCCTCCTCCTTTGGAGCTAGTCACCAAATATCACCCTACTGAATTGGTTAATCGTTACCAAATTCTTGGTAACATTCCTAAGCCCAATTATACATCTGCTTTGGCTACTGATCCCTTTGCTTCATCTAGTCAAACAGTTACTCTTTACCCTCCTAACCCTATTAAATCTGCCCGATCTGATTATGTTAAATCTACTACTACTAATCTCTTTTTCAAAGAACCCAGTCACCCAAAGAGTCATACTATTCACGATCTAGTTAAATCTTATTTCCCTCATGGATGGCATTTTGTTCCTCTCCATCTGGAAAAAACAATTACCTTTTACAAAGACATCTTATTCAACCACCAGTCTATTGTGATTAAACACATTTATGATCGTACTCACACAAGTAAAATTGTGTATCATTCATTCTATATTCACAACTTTGTTTCTCTGGATGATTGGGGTTCTCCTTATCAACTAAGAGATTTGCCTAGTCATTCAATTCAATACAGTTACTATGATTATATTGATGCTTGGTTCAAAGTTCTCTTGTATCAAAATGAGTCAAATAGTCACTCCTGGTTTCTCCAGTTTGATCAAAAGTTCAAATCTGAATTACCTACTTGGTTTCTGCGATGGTGGACTCAGTATAGAGTCATTTCAGAAATCTTCCCATTAGTGGAACAAGTCAACTATTTTTTCACTGTTTTCTCATTCACTCCACAGCAAAAGAAATTCCCTCAATTGCTCATTTTTATATCCATACACAAAATCCCTTGGATATTCAAATGGCAATATGGTTTTCTGGTAATGTTATTTACAGTCAACACATGGTTAAATGGTGGTATAATTTCAAAATTTCACGCATTGTTGAGATTGTTCAAACTAAATTCCCAATCAACATACATGCTCCAACTCCTGCTATGGTTAAAGCTTAGCAGATCCCAACTGCTTCATTAACTCAGGGAAGCCAACTTCCTCCAGTCAATCTTGAAAGCCCAACATCTAGTTCTTCCAAGCCCAAGTCATCTAAATCAAAGATTAAATCCAAGTCAGTAAAGCCTAATTCTGATCAACCCAAGTCAAAGGACAAGTCCAAATCCAAGGTTAAGCCCAAGTTCAAGTCATCCAAAGATCAGCTCCTCTAAATGGCTCGTCTCCTCATGGCTCAAGCCAAATCAGACTCGGATAACAGCAATTCAAAAGAGGGTTCAAACAGTTCAAACTCTTCTGAAGGTTCAACTACTGAAAATCCATATGAACCCGAATTTTAAGATGCTCAGAATCCATATGCATAGCCCAGTCAACATTAGATTCGATATATATGCTTTATAGCTTCACTCTCTACTCATCTTTTGAGAAAAGCTACTATTTTGTCTATATATTGATTTCCATCAGTCACATGCCACCGAAAGTTATGAATAGTAAAAACCAAAGTCATAACTATTCACCAATCAGCCAAAAGCTTCAATCAACTTCAATCACTTGGCCGAAAGTAGCAGACAGCACCCATGTGCTCCATCGTGCTCTTCCAGCTATTGCTCACAAGTTGCATAGTTATTGATTTTGCTTATAAATTGGTAATCTGAGAAAATTGTTGGACAGAGTTAGAAAAGAATTTGAGAGACCATTCCTCCTCAAAAATTAGCTATCTCTGTAATTTATTTTCTATGTATTTCAAAGCAATTCTCTGCAGCTACTTCTATTAAACAATTGTAAGTTTTATTATTAACTGTTTTCTGTCATAAATATGATATGGACATATAAGTGTTAGATTGAAAACTTTCAGAAAATAAATGAGATATATTGTATAAATTTTTAATTTGAGAGGGTAAAATGAAAAATTGTGATACTTAAGGGGGTAAAGTATAATTTATCCTTATTTTTAATCTGAAATAATTATAAATTTACATTCTTATTTTATAATAATTAGATATATAATAAAAAAAACTAATGGAGTCAAAATCCCGCATAAGTCTTTAAAAAATTTATAAAAATATTTTATTAATATGTGAATATATGTTGAGTAATTTTAAAATATTATATATTTTACATTAAAGTTTGTGAATAAAAAAACATATATATATTTAAAATTATATTAATATATACCTTAAAGTATACATTGATAAAAAAAAATCGGAAATGAGCGGTAGCTCGAAATTCGGAGCCCGAATTTGGCTCGAAACAGAAAAGAGAGAGAGAAGGAGAAAAGAGGAAGAGAGTGAGAGGGAGAGAAAGAGAGAAGCAGAGGGGAAGAGAGAGAGAAGACGATCGTCGCCACCCGATCGTCGTCTCCGCCAAATCAATCTGCCGATTGTCGCCAACCAACCCATGACCTCCGCCGTCGCCCCGCCTCCGCCTCCGCCTCCTCCTCCTCCTCGTCCCCCAAATATTATGCCCCCTCCAGTCCTCCTTCTCCTCCCTCCTCCTCCTCCTTTCTTCCTTCTTCTTCCTAGTCTTCGTTCTTCTTCTGCAAAAAAAAAAAAAAAAAGATATAGAGAAGATGAAGAAGATGGAGTTGAAAATAAGAAAAAGAAAAGAAAAAAAAAGGGGGGTCAAAACGACTCGTTTTGACCCCTCGAGCCACAATCGAGCCACAACTTTCGAGCTACGAATCGGAACCCTAAAAAAAAATATATAATAATTTGGTCACAACTGATTGTAACTCATAAAAGAATGATACTCACATTTCTTCATTTTTGATTTTTTTTTTCCTTTTTGAGTGACGATTGGGCAAATAGAATATTTATACATAAAATACACTCACATTTTTAAAATTATAGAAAAAATAATAAGTGTTTTAATTAAAAATAAAAATATTATAAAAAAAATTACATTTGTATATCATTACTTTTTGTTTTATTAATTGTAGTGTTATGTTTGAATCTTAAATTTTTAAATAAAAGAAATATTTTTACTTAACTTTTAATCTTGAAATATCATTTCCCTAAATGAAAAAGAAAACATACTAAAAACATGGGGTTGTTTGGTTACTCCAACTAGGGAAAGTTTGGATATCATATGCTCCAAAAGAGTGGGATACGCAATACATTCCTCTTCAATGAAACGGTTAAAATATTTATTTTTTCTTATCTCATATTATACCTTACCCTAATTAAACTATAACGGCCCTATTTGGTAGGGTTTATTTCCAGTTTATTTTAACTTTTAGCTTAATTTAAGCTATTTGATGTGTTTGATTCAGCTTAACGATACAGCTTATAACTTTTTGTAAGTCAAAAATCAACTTATTCTTTGAGTGGAGGAGGAAAAACTTAATTTATAAGTCAAAAATCAACTTATGTTCACAATTATAAGCTATAAGCTATTAGGCTATAAGTTATAATCACTTTTCCACAGCTCTACCAAACGGGACTAACCTCACATTGTATACAATCCATTTCATATCCTAAATATATATCCTTGAGTATTATATATTGTGATAACTGTATTTTTATATTATTAATTTATTTCAGCGATTATATTTTTTTAAATTAATGGTAATAAATATATTTAACTGCTTAATTTTTGTAGCCACTAATCTTTAAACTTATTTCTATAATTGTCTAATTATAAAGCTCCAATTAAAAATTATAATTTCTAGCAAATTTTGGAATAATTAATGTGTGTGTGTAAATAATAATAATATTATTATTATTATTAATGTTAGAGAATTAAACATCATTATATGTCTTGCAAGATCTTCGACACCCATGCTTAAAAGGCCTCCCACTAGACATATACCACATCGATCTTGTGAAGTATGCCTTGTGTGTGTAAGACTTTGTCCAACACTCAATCCCAGGCGTTATGTCGTATTAGATCGTATTCGTATCATGTTATTTTGAATTTGTATCAGAATTATTTCAACATTAACTTGACCTATTTATTATATCGTGTTATTGTATCGTGTCATGTTCAGTTGGTGTCTAATTCGTGTCGTGTTAACGTGTCATATAAAAAAAAAAATTATTATTAACTAAAAATATCAAATGTATAAAAAAAATTAAAAAATTTCCTCATAAGTTAAATTAAATGAAATTATTTATAAAATATTTGATTCCAACTTAATTTTATTTTCTTAATTTATAAAAATTATATCTTATTATTATATTTTTTTGCTAGATTAACTCAAATAATAGACAAAAAATATATTAAGTTCAATTAAAAGTAAAAACAAAACCTATATTAAACTTAAAATCGTATTTTATATACTTTCTAATAAATTGGATGTAATTACGTAAGAGATTAAAAAAATATCATGATATTCTTTAGTAGAAATAATATTAAAATGTGTAAGCAATTCTTTATTATACAAGTTATCCGTATCAATTTCGTATTATGCAGATTTGACACTAGCCCTACTTATTTAATATTTATGTTATTGTTTCGTGTCATATACGTATTCGTGGTCAATCTTAACCCACTAACTTCATATACGATTCAAATTGTATTATCGTATCATATAGCAAACTTTCACCCTTTCTCAACCCTCCAACTCCAATATTAGTCTGTAAGAAGGTATCAAACCTTACCAATTACATGCAAAATAAAATTTAAAAAAAAAACGTGCTTCTATTTGGTTTCTCGTAGAAAATTAAACATTCTAAAGTAATTTATCACTATTCCCTCCCAAAATCCAAGATACAAACGTTGCGAAATCAAATCAATTTTCCTATTCTTTTCATTTTTTGTTTCTCACTTTACATTTTTTTTCCCCCTTTTATGTTTGCTTACTAGAGTTCAAACACATTAACCCATTTAATTTTAACCAATAAGTGAAAGAATAATTTTATTATAATAATCTGTCATCTTGTCAGAAAACAATCACACTGTTATGCCTAGAGATTTGTAATCATCAAAATTCTTAGATATCAAATGATTATGAGTATTTTAAGAAAAAAGAAGGATACAGTAGAGAAATTTTGAAATAAAAAATTGAAAAATGTTAAAATTAGTTTTTAAGGCTATTAGTGTTGAAAAATTATAAAAAAAAAAAAGTATATATATATGTTAAACAAAATTGTTTGAGGGCTCGGAATCGTTGGCTCGAATGGCCCGAAAACGTGTCTCGCCCCTGTCTTCATCTTTCTTTTTCTCATACCCAAACTATCTCGCCCGAAGTCTTTGTTTTTGTTCTCATACCCAAACTCTAAACTTTGAAACTCTCATCGTTCTGAAGAATCATTCGAGTCTATTTCCTTCGAAACGATGCCGAAAAGAAGTTGTTCTGTCACCTCCTCTCTCATCCCAATCTCAGGTAAACTTTGTAAACTCAAAAAACTAGGGTTTGATGATTGAGCCCACACTTGCAGCTTCTAAAGTTAATCTTGTAGTATTTTGGAAACTCTAAATTAGGGTTTGATGATTGAGCCCAAACTTTATACTCTCATTTTTGCTTTATTTTTATTTTTTTTATTTTTATTTTTTTATTTGAGATGCATTTGATTTAAGATGCATTTGTTCTAAAGTAAGCTATTTGAGAGGCATCTATTAAAAAAAAAAAATTATTTGGTTGTTGTGGAATCAGACCATCGGTTAAACATCTTCCATTATATTGATGCATGCCAAGTGTTTGATGAAAGTCCCCAACTGATTTTGTTCATTACAGATTGATACTTATAGTTTAGATTTTCATTACATTACAAATTGAACAAAATGTTCATTACAGCTTGTTCAATCTGTAATGAAAGTCCCCAACTTGTTCAACCTATGAATCTGCCAAAATGTTCAATCTGTAAACAGATTGCCATGAAAATCTAAACTGATTTTCAATCTGTTAAACATTTTGTTCAATCTGTAATAAAAGTCCCCAACTGATTATGTGTGTAAACCAGTTCCATTATGTGTGTAAACCTGTTAAACTGATTTTCATTACAGATTATATGTGTAAACCTGTTCATTACAGATTATGTGTGTAAACCTATTAAACTGATTTTCAATCTGTTAAACATTTTGTTCAAGTTATGCTAATTTTTAAACAGATTATGTGTATAAACATGTTCCATTAGATTAAAAATGTACCCGTTTACGCATGTTCAAAGCACAAGTTATGCTAATCAAGCAAGTAGAAAATCATGAAGTGTTTGTCAACATAAATAGGTCAAGTAGTGTCACGACCCCATTCCGCCCCTAGTAGAATGGTGCCATGATGGCCAGTAATTCGGGATTACCAAAGGCCACTTACAAGAAAACACACACAAATCAGAGTAAACATATGGGGCTTACAAATGCGGAAGCAATAATCAAAAGTAAAGTAGTCCATAAGAGCCGTGCTTGAGTTAAATGAGATGACAAACATCTTATAGTAGCTTTAATACAAAATAATGACGTACAAAAATTACATCTTGATCAAAAGGCTTCCCAGCCATCAAACACAAAATACAATAAAATAACCAAGAAGCATAATCTTCAAGATGCTGCAAAACATGAATCCAAAAACACATCGGCAAAACATGTCGGCTAAGCACAACTAGGCATCACCGCCGACCGCCATCACCTACATATATATAGAGAGGGTGAGCTTGGATACTCGATGAATGGCATAAGTAATAAAGGGTTTACATGAATGATATCCGAGATCTTTTAAACAAATAATACATGAAACAAATCAAGTTCATCTATCAAATCTTTCAAAGCTTCAAGAGATGCTTACTAACATCAATATAATACAAGTGATGACATCTCGACAAACAAGCCCACGATGTAAACCGTCATGGCAAAGCAAGACAAGACAAGAGAGATCTCAAAACAATGGTGTCGTTGCATTATAGTCCCGGACACTAAGGACTTGTGCCACAAATGCTTATAGTCCCCGCACGCACGGACTTCCAAACTTTGTGCTACAAATGCTTATAGTCCCCTAGCACATACGGACTAGTGCCACAAATGCTTAAAGTCCCCGGCACGCACGGACTTCCAAGAATGTCATCAAAACAAGATATAACACTTGGTATACAAAATAGGGATAACATTCATGCCTACAAATACTTTCCAAAACAAGGCAAAATAAGGCTTTTATCAAAACACTATAACATATCTTTATTAAAAATACCACTCACATAGTTCTTGGGACGTCGGGATCAAAGCAAAGGTCCAAGTCCTACAAACACATGGCAAGTCCATTGAATGCACTTTTAAACAGACTTCACATGCACACAAATGATCTCGGCATCCACTAAAGCTAAGTCAAATCAAAACAGTAATCGTCCCCTCATCTCGGGGAACAAGTGGGCACTAACGAGGTCTTGGCCGAGGTCCAACACCTCCGCCGAGGTGTCCCCGAGGGCCACTTTCAAAGAGATGGAGCCGGGAAAAATCTGGTTTTCCTCTCGCCAAGAACATGAAGAACATGAACATGAAGATCAAGAAGGAGATGAATGCAAGGATCATAACTTATGATTATAAGACACGAGATTTCATGTTATGAGTTTAAAACCATGGACTGGATACCCTTACAAGAAGACCATGCAAGAACAAACACAAATGCATGTAACTTGTTGCAAACTTTCGGATCAAATGAGGCTTTTCACAAGAACTTACGAACACTAGCTTTCTCTTTCTAAAACCAACTTGGGATCGATGCATGGCATGCAAAACATAATCAATCATGCAATGTAGCTAGATGATCAATAGAAACAGCAAGAGTTAATCAAGATTCTAACCTCAATACTCGAATCTAACGGATCAAACGCCAAGGATCAAGCTTGCACTCTACTTTCTCACTCTAGAACTCTTCCTAGAGCTTTCTCCTCAAGCACAAGATATGATACAAATGATACACTTCTAAGCTTGCAATTTGGTTTAACCTTCTGCTTTCCGGACACGTGGCGCCACCGGGTTGGCTTAACTCAAAAAGGTGGTGATGGAAAAGACAAGTCCCGACAAAGTGTGTTCAACAAGCTAGGCGGCAAGGGACTCGGCGAGTAATGACATCGCCAATAACAAGACCTCGGCAAGCAAAGGACAATGACTTGACTAATGATCTCGGCTAGGAAGGACAACACCCAACCGAAGCCAGGTACACCTTGGCCTAGATGTACCACACCTCGGTCTAGGTTGTACCACTTCGAGACAAGATCACTTGGGTTCAAGATAACACCTCGGCCTAGATAATACACACCTCCCTCGGCGATACACACCTCGCCCAGATGTTAATCATCTCGCCAATATGCCAAAGTTAAAGGTGGAGGTCGGCTAAGGTTCAAAACTGTTCTTAAATGCAAGGGCTCAAGGTAAACTATGCTGTTGACCTCGGCTATACTCTAGACAATGTGCGAATTCAAGCAAGCATCAAATAGACAAAGCAAAGCAAAACAAGATATCAGATTACAACCTCGGCAAGGCAAAATCATACAAAAGAGCAATGCATGCAAGCAAGACTAAGTCAAAGTGAGGGTTGTTACATCCTACCCCTTAAAGAAGTTTGGTCCCCAAACTTAAGTTACCTTGATCCGAAAACAATTCAGATATCGAACTTTCATCTCTTCTTCCATTTCCCACGTGGCATCCTTGCAAGTGTTCCTTCCACTCAATTTTCACCATCACTATAGATTTGTTCCTTAGTGTTTCACTTGTCTCATCCAAGAATTCTCATCGGCTTCTTCATAGCTTAATTCTTCATCAACCACAATCCCAAAATGACTAATCACATGCAGGGGTCCCGAATATACTTTCTCAACATCGAGATGTGAAACACATTGTGCACTTGACTTAATTCGTGGTAGAGCAAGTGCAGAAGCGATCGTGTTAATCTTCTCAAGAATTTCAAATGGCCCGATGTAACGAGGTGCTAACTTACCTTTCTTCCCAACTGAAATTCCTTTTGTTGGCGAAATTTTCGGGAATACATGGTCCCCAATTTCAAACTCCAATTCTCTTCTTCTCCGGTCGATAGCTCTTTTGCCGACTCAAGCGGTCGATCCTCTCGGATAAGCTTAATCTTCTCGGTTGTCACTTGAATCGGCCGATCAAAACTTTATCTCCTACTTCGTCCAACATATCGGCGATCTACACTTCCTTCCATACAAAGCTTCAGACGGTGCCATGCCAATGCTAGCTTGATAACATTGTTGTAAGCAAATTCCACTAATGGTAAATGTGCTCCCCAACTTCCCCGAAATCTGGTACACATAGCCCGAGCATATCTTCTAGTGTCCGAATTGTCCTTCTGCTTGCCCATCGGTTTGGGGGTGAAAAGTCTTTGAACTTCAATTCGGTTCCCAAGGCTCTTTGTAAACTCTGCCAAAATCTACAAACAAACTTGGATCTCGATGCAAACAATGGACACCGCACTCCATGAAGTCTCACAATTTCATTCATATACAATGACTAGTGGTCAAGATTGAATGTAGTCCGGACAGCAAGAAATGTCTTGACTTAGTTAACTGTCGATTATGACCCAAATCGAATCCATTCCTTCAAGGCCCTCGGCAAACCAATCACAAAATCCATGGAGATGTGTTCCCATTTCCATTCAGAATTGACAAAGGTTGAAGAAGTCCTGGTCTCGATGTTCTGCTTTCACTTGTTGACATTGTAGGCATTGGGATACAAACTCGCTATCTCTCTCTTCATGTTTGGCCACCAAAAGGTTTGCTTTACATCGTGATACATCTTAGTGTTTCTGGATGAACAACAATTACGAACCATGGGACTCTTGTAAAATCTTTCTTTTCAACTCGGGGGCGTCGCCACGCATAACCTTCCTCCAAACTTAAGCACTCCATTATCAAAGGTGTAACTCGACCTCGGCAGTGATAATCTCGCTTGCTATCCGCTTCAGAATTTATCCTCCATTTGCTTTGCTTTTACTTCTTCAATGATGGTCGCCGAGATTATGGCTAAACACGCCAAACTTCCCAATGACTTCTGCTTAATGCATCGACTCTTGAGTTGGCTTTGCCTGGGTGGTACTGAATCTGCATGTCGTAGTCCTTCAACAATTCCAGCCATCTTCTTTGCCTCAAATTTAGTTCCTTCTGAGTGAATAAGTACTTCAAACTCTTATGATCCGTGAAAACTTGGCAAGAAGCTCCATACAAGTAATGACGCCAAATCTTTAAAGCAAACACCACGGCCGCTAGCTCCAAATCATGGGTGGGATAATTCTTCTCATGAGGTTTTAACTGGCGAGATGCATATGCTATGACCTTGCCCCCTTGCATTAATACACAACCCAAACCCTTATGTGAAGCATCATCAGAATCTGAAATTCTTCATTACTTGATGGGAGTACAAGAACTGTGTCAGAACTAACCTCGCTTTCAACTCTGGAAGGTCGATTCTCTATCTTTGGTCCATTCATATGTCACTCCTTCCGAAAGTTAAGCTGCGTCAATGGCACCGCAATCCTTGAAAAGTCTTTTACAAACTTCTGTAATAACTTGCCTTAAACCTAGAAAATCGCGAACCTCGGACACATTGGTGGCGTTGGCCAATTTACCACGGCTTCAATCTTCTTTGGGATCAACAGAGATACCTTCTTCATTAATCACATGTCCCAAAAATGAAATATTGGAAAGCCAAAACTCACACTTACTCAACTTAGCATCTGACTTCCTGTCCCTCAAGGTCTCAGAGAGCAAGTCTCGGATGACTCTCATGCTCATTTGTACTCTTGGAGTAGATCAATATGTCATCAATAAAACAACCACAAATTCATCTAGGTACGGCTTGAAGACTCTATTCATTAAGTCCATGAATGTTCTTTGGCGCATTAGTCACTCCAAATGGCATTACTAGAAACTCATAGTGGCCATATCTTGTTCGAAGGCGCCTTCTCAATATCCTCGCTTTAACCTTCAACTGGTGGTAGCCCGACCTAAGGTCAATCTTGGAAAAGACTCTTGCTCCTTGTAGTTGATCTAGCAAATCATCAATCCTAGGCAACGGATACTTGTTCTTAATAGTTACCTTGTTAAGTTCTCTCAGTAGTCAATGCAAAGGCGAGTGTACCATCTTTTTCTTAACAAACAAGACCGGGCGCCCCACGGTGAAGTGCTCGCCTAACAAAACCTTTATCTAATAATTCTGTAGTTGTACCTTTAGTTCCTTAAGCTCGGTTGGGGCCATTCTATAGGGTGTCTTGGAGATCTACGTGTTCTGACACAATGTCCACAAGAACTCTATTTCTCTATCGACTAAGTGGCGAGCAAATCATTCGGAAAGATGTCGGGAATTCACTAACAACCGGGATGTCGGCTAAATCAACATTTCCATTCCGATCACTCAATATACTACACAAGTAGCCATGGCACCCTTTCTCAATTAGCTTACGTGCCTTAATGGGCGAAAATCAAGTATGGTGGGTACTACCCCTTTACCTCGGAAAATAACCTCGCTTGGTCAGGGGTCTCAATGTGACACTCTTCGAAACACAATTAATTGATGCATAATTCTTTACTAACCAATCCATTCCTAATATGGCGTCAAAGTGGGTCATGTTTAACGGCAACAAATCAATTAATAGTTCTACACCCTCAATCACAATAACACACGCCTTATAGATAGATGCAACAATCATGGTTCTCCCGGATGGAAGCGCACACATATAACACATAATCAAGAGGTTCTTGTTGTCTATTCAATTTCTCGGCAAACTTGGCGGATACGAATGAATGCGTAGAACCGTAATCTATCAATATGTATGCATCTTGAGAGCAGATTGGGAGTATACGATACTACTTGTCTCGGCCTTACGGTGTCTCCGGCACCAACGCAAAAAACTACCCGCCTCGCTGCATGTCCTTCCAACGCGTTGCTTCCTGCAGAGCCCGAGGTGCTCCCACTTTTCTTACCATCATCGGTTCTTGACTTGGACAATCCTTCACACGGTGACCCATTTCTCCACATTCAAAACAAGCTACCGACGCCTAACGGCAAACTCCGAATGCGGCCTCCCACAACTTGCACACATCGGCTTGGTACTACCTTCTGGTTCGAGTTGCTTGAGCCCACATTTGTTTTCTTCTTGGAGTTGAACGGAACTCGGCGGTTATCATAGTTCTGTCTCTTTCTCGATTCTCCTCAGATTCTCGATGCGGTTGATTAGCTTCGCAAGGATAGCCTTGTCCAAAACTCCCGCATAAGTCGGCATGTTGTGCATGTTGACTCTATCTCAGATCGGTCCGCAAGAAACCGCTTTCAAACTTCACGGCTTTCCTATACTCATCATCGATCATATGAGGCGCCAGACTCGCCAATTCGGTGAAAGCTTCGGTCAGATTCTCGCCATCGTTTTGTTCCTTGTATCAAAGTCCGAACTCCGTGGTCTTACGGTCTCGCACACTAATGGGAAAGTGCTTGTTATAAAATAGCTCCAAAAATTTGGCCCAAGTTAAATCAGATTTTCTTCTCGTCAAGATCCACCATCTTCGCGTCGTGCCGTCCAACGTGAATGCGCCAAGGCCACCTTCAGACATCTGTGGGAAAGATCTCAAATAGCTTCTCCATTCCTAGGACCCATGCTTGGCTTTCATCGGCTCTATGCCCCTTGGAATCTCGGCGGGTTCATCTTCTTGAACTCCTTAATCAAAGTCGGGGTTCCTCTCCATACAATTTGGTGTGGAGGTACTTGAGTCTTGGAGGAGGTGGAGGCGGATCTGCACGTCGGCCATTAGTCTGTTCTCGCCCGGGTAGTTGTAGCACTAGCATTCTGTTGTCTCACTTGTCTCAACTCCCGAGTTAACCCTTCTACTAGCCTTTCTAATCGGTCCAATCTGCCTTCGGATCGATCTCGCCAACCGGTGGTCTCCCTCTCCTCATAGTGCTATGAGTATGCAAAATGTGACTTTAAAACAAAATGCACAACAAAGCATGTATGCTAGCAACAAGTAGTTATGCCGAGATGATGCACACATTGTCAAGTAACAAGCAATATGATGCAATCCTTGTATCAAGTCTAAGGAAATTCCTATGCTCAGAGGACTCAAGTGTGTGAATAACGCACTACATGAAACTTGTGCTCGATACCAATTCACGACCCCATTCCGCCCCTAGTAGAATGGTGCCATGATGGCCATGAATTCGGGATTACCAAAAGCCACTTACAAGAAAACACACACAAATCGAGTAAACATATGGGGCTTACAAATGCGAAGCAATAATCAAAAGTAAAGTAGTCCATAAGAGCCGCTTGAGTTAAATGAGATGACAAACATCTTATAGTAGCTTTAATACAAAATAATGACGCAAAAATTACATCTTGATCAAAAGGCTTCTACCATCAAACACAAAATACAATAAAATAACCAAGAAGCATAATCTTCAAGATCTCGCAAAACATGAATCCAAAAACACATCGGCAAAACATGTCATTAAGCACAACTAGGCATCACCGCCGACCGCCATCACCTACATATATATAGAGAGGGTGAGCTTGGATACTCGATGAATGGCATAAGTAATAAAGGGTTTACATGAATGATATCCGAGATCTTTTAAACAAATAATACATGAAACAAATCAAGTTCATCTATCAAATCTTTCAAAGCTTCAAGAGATGCTTACTAACATCAATATAATACAAGTGATGACATCTCGACAAACAAGCCCACGCGTAAACCGTCGATGGCAAAGCAAGACAAGACAAGAGAGATCTCAAAACAATGGTGTCGTTGCATTATAGTCCCCGGACACTAAGGACTTGTGCCACAAATGCTTATAGTCCCCGCACGCACGGACTTCCAAACTTTGTGCTACAAATGCTTATAGTCCCCTAGCACATACGGACTAGTGCCACAAATGCTTAAAGTCCCCCGCACGCACGGACTTCCAAGAATGTCATCAAAACAAGATATAACACTTGGTATACAAAATAGGATAACATTCATGCCTACAAATACTTTCCAAAACAAGGCAAAATAAGGCTTTTATCAAAACACTATAACATATCTTTATTAAAATACCACTCACATAGTTCTTGAGACGTCGGCCAAGGTAAGTCCAAGTCCTACAAACACATGGCAAGTCCATTGAATGCACTTTTAAACAGACTTCACATGCACACAAATGATCTCGGCATCCACTAAAGCTAAGTCAAATCAAACAGTAATCGTCCCTCATCTCGGGAACAAGTTGGGCACTAACGGGTCTTGGCCGAGGTCCAACACCTCTCGCCGAGGTGTCTTTCCGAGGGCCACTTTCAAAGAGATGGAGCCGGGAAAATCTGGGTTTTCCTCCGCTCAAGAACATGAAGAACATGAACATGAAGATCAAGAAGGAGATGAATGCAAGGATCATAACTTATGATTATAAGACACGAGATTTCATGTTATGAGTTTAAAACCATGGACTGGATACCCTTACAAGAAGACCATGCAAGAACAAACACAAATGCATGTAACTTGTTGCAAACTTTCGGATCAAATGAGGCTTTTCACAAGAACTTACGAACACTAGCTTTCTTTCTAAAACCAACTTGGGATCGATGCATGGCATGCAAAACATAATCAATCATGCAATGTAGCTAGATGATCAATAGAAACAAAGAAGAGTTAATCAAGATTCTAACCTCAATACTCGAATCTAACGGATCAAACGCCAAGGATCAAGCTTGCACTCTACTTTCTCACTCTAGAACTCTTCCTAGAGCTTCTCTCTCAAGCACAAGATATGATACAAATGATACACTTCTAAGCTTGCATTTGGTTTAACCTTCGCTTTCGGACACGTGGCGCTACGGGTTGGCTTAACTCAAAAAGGTGGTGATGGAAAAGACAAGTCACGACAAAGTGTGTTCAACAAGCTAGGCGGCAAGGGACTCGGCGTAATGACATCGCCAATAACAAGACCTCGGCAAGCAAAGGACAATGACTTGACTAATGATCTCGGCTAGGAAGGACAACACCCAACCGAAGTGCCACACCTTGGCCTAGATGTACCACACCTCGGTCTAGGTTGTACCACTTCGAGGACAAGATCACTTGGGTTCAAGATAACACCTCGGCCTAGATAATACACACCTCGGCCTCGGCGATACACACCTCGGCCGGATGTTAATCATCTCGGCCAATATGCCAAAGTTAAAGGTGGAGGTCGGCTAAGGTTCAAAAACTGTTCTTAAATGCAAGGGCTCAAAGGTAAACTATGCTAAGCTGACCTCGGCTATACTCTAGACAAGGTGCGAATTCAAGCAAGCATCAAATAGACAAAGCAAAGCAAAACAAGATAACAGATTACAACCTCGGCAAGGCAAAATCATACAAAAGAGCAATGCATGCAAGCAAGACTAAGTCAAAGTGAGGGTTGTTACAAGTAGTGTCTAATCTATAGGTGAGAAATAACTAGAGAAATGCTACTAATAATTCAAGATAACCTTATTTTAGTTCATTTTAGTACATGTTATTCATGCTTCTTGCTTCTTGTAGACTAAACTAATAATATTACTTGGTATATGTAAGACGATAACTACAATACTTAGTAACTTGGGAGATTAGTTAGGAAAAGTAACCCACGAGATTAGGAGAGGTGAAGGTATGGACATCCTTGTGGGGTAAAAAGAAAGTAAGTTAAGCTAAGATTAGAGGATGATGACATATAGTCAATAAGAACCAGCTAGTTATTCCAACCTTATGGAAACATGGTTTGAAATTAATAGTCAAATATTATGAATTTTGTTTATGCAGATTAAAAATGGCTTCTTCTTCTACGAACAATAGCAACATTAGATTAAGACCAAGAATAATATGTGATTGTGGGAAAACAGCTGCAATGTCTATTGTACGAGCCAATGAGAATGGAAATCAAGGGCGTGTCTTTTTTGTTTGTCCATCCAAATATGTAAGTATGTGTTATGAAATTAAACTTTTGGAAATTATTTGTGTGAATTAAATAATTGATTGTCATGCATTGTAGGATAAGAGTAACAAAGAACACTGCAATTATTTCAAGTTTGCAGACGATGATGATGGGGACATTACCTCGACAATCCATTCCAATAGTAGACCTCATAAAGCTATCCGAACGGAAGAATTGAATGATGTCAAGGCAAGGCTTTCTGAGATGGAAAATGAAATACAAAACCATAGTAGAAGGCTTCAAAGGATGGACAACAAATTTAACACTATGATTGTAGTATATATCGTTTTGTACTTTATTATATAAGAATTGAAATGCTTGACTGTTAGTTTTTGAGATATTTGAATGTAATTATGGATGTAATGGACATGTTGAATGTAGTGTTTGAATGGATGTAATGGACATATTAACTTTATTATGGATGTAATTTTATTATGGATGAGTGGAAAAGTTCTTCTAACATTCTTCTAATATTCGTTAAAGAACAAATTATAGCTCTGATATTCTTTCAATCCAAATGTGGTCAACTATACAAGATAAAGAGCCATACTTCATAAGGACTTGCCTGAATATTACACCTTACACATTACACCTTGCCTGTTGGTTTGATAAATCTTTAACAGATTGAAAATGTTTAATAGATTGATACATCTTTAACAGATTTAAACAATCATAACTTGCTGAACTGTTTACCAGATTGATAAATGTTTGACAGATTCATAAATGTTTAACAGATTTAAAGAACCACAATCTGCTAAACTGGCAGATTCAACAAATTTAAAGAACCAAAATCAGGCAGATTCATAGACAAACAGATTGAGCAGATTGAGCATTCAAAATCTGGCAGATTCAATGTTGAACAGATTGAGCATTCCAAATATGGCAGATTCAATGTTCAACAAATTGAGCATTCCAAATTTGGCAGATTCATAGGGCAAACAGATTGAACATTAGGCAGATTCATACAAAAATAGCTTGAAAATCTAGCAAATTCATACAGAAATAGATTCAACATCTGGTAGATTAAGCATTCAAAATCTGGCCCATTCAACATACACTTTTCCATCATTCAACATCAATTTCCCATTATTCAACAGAAAATATTACCATTAATTTGCCCCATTCAATATATAATTTGCTATCATTCATAGTTAACCATCAACATACAATTTGCCATCATTTATAGTTAAACATTATTTAACATCATTCAACATCATTTATAGTATTCTACAAACAAACTCATCTGAGAAGCATTCCACACACACACACACAAAAGAGTAAAAGTACAATGCGAAACTAAAAAAATAAATGGGACATTTGGATTCGTATCTACATTGAAGTGAACAAAATTTGAAGTGATTATTGAACTTTGGCTGCTAATGTTGTTCACCATTCCTGATTGAGTATGAAATGTGCCTCTAATTTTGTCCACCGTTTGCATTTAAGTAAACTGTGCCTATTCAATAAACAAGTACACTTTACAAATATTTTCCATTCAACATACATATCAATTAAAACAAGAACAAATATTTTATTTTAAACATTGAACACATACCGTTATATACATACTCTATTGCGTGCCATCCATGCAAGGAAAATAGTAAGATGCAGTTTGCGTCGCCTTATAATCATAGTAACACAATTTCATTATACATGAAAAACATTAAAATAAAAAACAACCAACAACATAAAAATTCAAATACATATCGGGTCATGATAAGTATTGTATTGCATATCATCCGTACCAGGAAAATTTAACTTCTGAGGCTGACATTGAGGAACCGTGCGTCCCTATAGTAAGACACATACACATTGGGGAATAATTTATCTTAAATACATTCAACAATTTCCATGTCACACACAACAAAAAAAACTTACCTGTGCTTTTGTAGGCTTTTTACTCTTTCCCTTCAACTGATTCACTATTTCATCCACTCTACTAACCTTCCGTTTGATACATGGACGTCCTCTTCAGCGAGCAACCATAGGACTAAGCATCTTGCGAGACATGCTTGCTTTTGTAGTACTACGAGCAAACGGACTTCTCAGCAAACTATGAGAATGTGGTACATTACTAATAGAAGGTGGCACATTACTAGTAGAAGGTGGTGCATGACTCGCACTACCCGATTGATCTTTTCTTACTCTATCCTTGATTTCTATCAACCCAAGATCAAGCACTTCGTGTTTACCATCATCGTTGGCAACAATTTCTATGATTTCATCCAACATCTTATGGTATTTATCATGCAACTTTGCATTAAGAATAGCCCCGGCTTTAGTATATGTGGTTGGAATGCATGTGTACCCTCTTTTGATATCTCTTCTCCATCTTGATACAATGTATTTATCTGGCACCTGATATATACACCTCTCAAGTAGTACAGTAATTGCATGGGCGCACATAATGCCCCTAAACTCAAACCACTGACACATACAATGCAATTCACATTCACTTGCATTAAAGTACACAACAAATTCCACAGTCTTCATTTTCTCACCAACAAGAACAGCCTTCTTCATATGATAAGTACAAATTGCTCCCTCCTCTTTGACAAAATTCGCACGACAATACAATAGTCGTTTCAATTCTACTTGCACTTCTTTAAATTTTACATTCATGTAGGCTGCACGAAATTGCTTCTCAAACTCATATACCGTTAAGCAATCATACAATTTGTTTCGAGATTTAAAGGTCTACTTTAATCTCTTTTTCAACCTTACTTCTCAAGGCATTATCATACTATTCAACAAATTGCTTTAAAGTTGTCTTTGAGTTCACATATCCATCAAAAAATGCATTCATGTTCTCACTTCGTTGTGTAGTCGACATGCTAGCCCAAAAAACATCCTTCGCATAGGCAGGAATCCACATATGTCGCTCACTGTATAATACCCCCAACCACTCATTATCATCCAGCTTGAACTTTGCAATCATCGCTTGTCATTCTTCATCAAATTCATCTTTTGTAAAATAATCATAAATTGCATTTTGCAAAGCAAACTTGATGGATTCATATTGGGCATATCCTTTTAATTTCTCAGGAATTTTCTTCATTATATGCCATAAGTACCAACGATGTCAAGCTTGTGGAAAGACAACTTCAATGGCATTTTGCATAGCTCTGCACTGGTCTGTTATTATAGCTTTTGAAGGAACGTCAAACATACAACTTAACCATTCTCTGAATAACCACACAAATATTTCAGTGTTCTCATTAGATAACAGCCCACAACCAAGCAAAATTGACTGCCTATGGTGATTAACTCCTACAAACAGAGCAAATGGCATATCATATTTGTTTGTGAGATAAGTTGTGTCAAATGAAACCACATCCCCAAATGCTTTATAAGTTGCCCTACTCCTTGCATCCGCCCAAAATAAGTTTCGCATACGACCATCTTCATCGAGGTCAATTGCAGAATAGAAGTTCGAATTTTGTTATTGTATCCTATGAAAATAAAGTGCAACTGATTCAGCATCTCCTACCACAAGCCTCAATCTTCTCATACTCTGAATATGATTCCTTGCATCTCGTTCATCAAATGTTAATGCCTCATACCCTCCCCCCCGGCTTCAACAACTATAGAATGAAAATTCCTAACCACCCATATCCCTGTTTCATCGTATATTTCTAGTCTTCTCTTCACAGGGGTAAGAATTCTCTTATTCATTGCAAAATGTCGTGAGTCACTAGGAATCAAGTCATGCGTATGTTCAAGCACAACTGTGGTCAACTTAAATCTTTCATCCTTTTGTAGAGTTGCTCTAACCTTTGCTTTACATTTAATGAATGATGACAAAGATGGTTCGAGAGGGTGTACTTTTAATCATTTTGTTCTCTTGCGT
The DNA here is from genome assembly GCA_025200525.1 of Camellia lanceoleosa. Classification (NCBI taxonomy): domain Eukaryota; kingdom Viridiplantae; phylum Streptophyta; class Magnoliopsida; order Ericales; family Theaceae; genus Camellia; species Camellia lanceoleosa. The sequence continues at coordinate 42,460,844 of CM045770.1, read as the reverse complement.
GCTCGAGAACATTCAATTCCAAAGTATTTTACTTCCCCATCTTGTCCAACATTCTGTGTTCTATAAACTACAGCAAATCCGAGGTGCTTCGCATATTTTACATAAAACGAATATACTTCTTGCTTTGAGCTAAAACACATGCCATTCTTAGGTTCTTCAACTTCACCAATCTCATTTAATGACAGATTATTCTTCACCTCTTCAACTTTCTCACTCCCATTCAATGAATGATTGTTTGAATCAATGTCCATTGAAGCTTATAGTTCGTGTAGCTCCAAACCAAATAGAAAATAAGTGTAAGTGCATGTATGTGCATTTCAATTTTTCTAAGGTTCTCCAACTTAACCAGTAACCACATGGTTTTTCATATTGGATTGGGATATTTCATTTCAAGATTAATTAATACCATTTGTTTTAATGTCCATGAAAGTTTTATGTCTTATCAAACATCATTGAAATGGTTTACAATGATTTTCAAGTTCTTAGATGGTAAATGACAACAATGGATGACAACACTGAGATGACAACAATGTAAGTGCATTTTCAAGGTTAACCAGCAATGGATGACAAAACTGAGATAATCTCAATAATGAGTTAATTCAACACATTGATCTCAGTAATGAGATAAATTCAACACATTGATCTCAGTAATTAGTTAATTCTTACACTGAGATGATCTCAGAAATGAGTTGATTAGGTAAATTAAGAACACTGAAATTAGGTAAATTAGCCTAAATGACAAAATTAGTTTCAAACATAATTTAGTATGACATAGATTAGCATCAAGAAAGATGACACAGATTAGCATCAGGACTTTCATCAACACATAAAAAATCAGGACAATTTCTCTATAGGGACTTTCATCAAACAATTGGCATGCATCACTACAATGGAAATGTTTAACAGAGGGCTTGCTTCCAGAACAACCAAAAATTTTTTTTTTTACAGACACAAATCAAATCAAATAAATTGCCTCTTACAAATGCATCTCAGAAAAAAAAAATGTTGACCAATAACGAGATGTTCAATCTGTTTAGGAAAATAAGTTATTGGTTCCTAGAGTGCACAGATATTATGTTCATTTGTTTATCATATTTATGAGTAAGAGACAAATGAGATTTATCTGTTAATAATTTGTTTATCTGGTTCCTGTTTATCTGACAAATGAGATTTATAATAATCTGTTTATTTGCATAGATAATCTGGTTCCTAGAGTTCATCCGTTCATGAGATTTATGAGTAAGAGACAAATGCATCTCAAATAAACCAATTACTTACCTACATGCACAGATACAAAATGTTTAGGACATTTGGCATGGAGATTTCGAACAGTGGTGGACGGTGGTCAACAACGCTCGTCGGTGAACACCAGGTCGGTCGTCGTCGTCGTCGTCGTCGCAACCTCCCTCTCTCTCCATTCTTTCCTCTCTTGTTTCTGTTTTTTTGTTTAATTTCATTAGTTTGCTATACAAAACGCGTAAACTCCACGTGCATCAAATTTTCGAAGGGAAATTAATTTCGAGCCATTCGAGTTGTTGTGTATTTCGGGTCCTATAGCAGAATTGTAAATTAAAAGATGTAAAAGATGTATAAAAATATAAGGAATAATTTCTCTCCATACTACTATAACGTATGCAAAGCATCGGTAGGTGGGATGTTATTTTTGCTTGGTGGATATTATTTTGCTTCAACATCACTTTCCCTTTTGAGTTTCTTCGTACGCCAAGTCTTTGTTGTTGTTCTGGTCTAAGGATTGTTCATCTTCATAATTTTTTATTTTTTTGTTATTCTGTCATATTAAATTTCTATTGCAAAAATACATAAATATTTCAAAAGCATAAACATTGAGTTTATTTTTTTTTTTAATATTCTAAAAGAAAAAACAATTTAGAGAATTGACTAACTTTTTAAACAATTTGAAAAACTAACTTGCTTTTTGAAATCGCATTTTGAAAATGCAATTTTGAAATTAAAATTGCATTTTCAACATGCAATTTTACCTTGAAATCGCATGTTAAAAATGCAATTTCAGAAAATGAAATCCATGTCATTATAAATTGCATTTTCAACATGCGATTTTAAGGTGAAATTTCATATTGAAAATGCGATTTTAAAAAATAGGTTAGTTTCCTAAATAATTTGAAAAGTGGGTCAATTTTCTAAATTATATTTTTTATAAATATTTTTAAAAAAAAACTCCATAAACATTTGGATATATAATTTAATAATTAAACATGTAGTAAACCAGAGAAACAAAGAAAATCAAACACACAAATATCATAACTTCAGTGTCCAATTGTCCCTGCTTCCATAATTCTACCTTTGAACTCCTTCAAAATTTTCTCGCCCTTTCAAAGGTTAGTTTCGACATTGGATTTGCTGGAAAAAAAATAACTCAAAGGAATAGAATAGTGGTGGTGATGAAATGAAATTAAAAAAATAAATAGGTATGACTAATTTTTTTTTTTTTTTAACAAATTCAAATTCCTAAACCAACACAAAACAAAAGACACAAAAGATAAAAGAAAACGATAAAGCAAAACTCTTTAGTTTTATATCTTATTTTCAGTGCTATCATGAGATTAGCGAAGTTGTCCAGTTTGCCAGAAATAATAATAATAATAATAATAATAATAATAATAATAATAATAATTGAAAGTTAAAAAAAAAAAAAAAAATTAAGAAGAAACTATTGCTAACAATTTGAGCTTTAACCTTTTGAGTCATGTTGATATATATGTTCAAGTTGTTGGGCATTCACGATTCTACAAGGCTATTGGGTCACGAATTTGGATAGATAATTTAAAAAGAAAAAAAAAATAGATGAAATATAAATGAAATATAATTATATTTTACTTGCATTTCTCATTTTTTTTTTTTTTTTTTTTTTTAAATCTTTATCTAGGGGTGCAACTCGGGTGGGTTTTGTCGGATTGGGAGATTGTCCAAGCCCAACTCAAGTTGTGCTAAGACCTGCCCAAGCCCAAATTATAACATGAGATTGTCTGTCTAAACGTGACCCAAGTAAAACCTGAATTACCCGAGTTGTCCGAATTGCCTGACTTGTAAATAAATTTTTGATTTTTTTTTTCAACTGCATTATTAAATTATTAAATTTGACTTTATTTACAATTTTATTTTATTTTATTTTTTATAGAATATCATTAATACCAGCAAAACAAATAATTTATATAATGTAAGAGATATACCACTATAGTAGTCCTTACAATTTATGAATGAAAATAAAAGAAAAAAAGTACGATTTTATATTATTTGTATATATAATATATATTCAATATAATTTAATAATATAAATTACTTTAATACCATGTAATGACTAATAATTTATATGTATATTTAATATTTTTATATATCTATATATATATAATTCAGGTTTCGAGTTGTTCGGGTTGTTTGACATTTTTGCTCAAACCCGCTCAAATTTAATTCGGGCTTATGAATTTTTGACCAAACCCGTACCGAATTTAAAAATATTTTGTCTAGACCCTAAAAAAATTCAGACTATACTCAGATTGCTCGGATTAAGCCCGCCTAAATTACACCCCAATCTTTATCTGAATTTTTAATCCAAACCCAACTTAAAAGCTGGTGTCCTAAAAGAGTGGAAGGCCTAGTAGTGTCCTGTAACCACTGATAAGTTGAGAAAACCACTCAAAAGAACCTTTTATTTTAGGCCTTGTATAGGTTTGGGTTTTTTTTAAAGTAAATTTTCTTCTTTTTTTTAGTAATTTTTTATAATGTGTTTTTAGTTGGATAGAAAAACGTAAATAATTGGTATGTATAACTTGATTTTTTAGTAATTTTTTTAAATTTTAAATTTTAAATTTTTTTTAACCAACAAATTAAATTGCCAAACGAAGGCTTTAATCATATCCATAGCTTTCAAATTCTCATATCATCAAACCAATTTTCAATTTGGTAACAGTTTTTTATTCATCACTCAATCATTATCAGTATAAAAATTATTTTTGAATTTTTAAAAACTATTTTCACAAAATAAAATATAAAATTATATAAAAATTATAAGTATTTTCAAAATCTTTATTATTTTTATTTTCAAAAAAAAAAAAAAAAACAACAACGACCACCACTACCACCACCAAACAAGTCATAAAAGTCTCTTTGCCCTTGTATTGAAATCTGTGTAGACTTCATTAAGTCACATCACCTCTCTACCACATCACTTCAAACTCAATCAATACCGAACTCATATTTCATAAAAAATCAAAAAGTGCACTTATTTAGATTAGGAGAAATTACTCACAGGTCCCATGTGGGACATGTGGAGACCATTTAATCCCAAAACTTTTTGAGTGCACCAAAAAGTCCTTTCCTTTATCTCTCTGGTTTTTGCCTCTCTTGTTACGTGTTCATCATCAACAATGGGTTCATCAACATCAACAAAAAAAAAAATCTTCAGATCTGAAAATTTTCTGCAGATTTTTCATCATCATCAACAATGCGTTCTTCAGATCAATTTCGCATCCCAAAATTCGATGCTCTGTTTCTTCTTCTTCATCATCGACACCATCATCGCCGCCATTTAAATTCGATCTTCGAACCTATTGGATGACTCGATAGAAGAAATCAACCGAAGCTAGATGAGGGTGCACGTGAAGTACCCACATGAGATCTCTGAAGCTTCTTTGTTGTAAGAATCTGCCATGAATATGGTTTTGTCAATTTCTCTCTCTTTCTCTCTCTATTTACAGATTTTTTTTGGGATAGTTGTTGATCTATGGTTGGTGTTGTTGATGATGAAATGGATCTATAATATCATTGAAACAGATCTGTAATGACTCAGATTTGTAATGAGAAAATTTTCGAATTCTGAACAAGTAATTTTCAAGTTTTAGTTACAGGCGGTGAAAACTGTAAAATTTTGCAGTTTGAAATTTTTTTTTTTGTGTTGGAATAAATCATGGTTTAAAACTGTAAAATTTTACAGTTTTATAACATGCTTTAGAACTGTAAAATTTTACAGTTTCATAACATGTTTTAAACATTCCGATGACTTCCCGGTGATGTTGAACATTCCGACGAGTCTCTGGCGACCGTTTGACGGAAGTCCGACGGTAGTAAGATGTGAACAGTGTCTGTAAATTAAAAAAAAAAAAAAAGATTTTTTGGTAACAATTAAAAATGTGTTGGACTAATTGGTGCAAGTATTTTGTTTTGGGATTAGCTGGGTTTTGAACTTGTTACATGGGACTTATCAGTAAGTTCCCCTTTAGATTATTCCAAACCACCCAAAAATTTGTTTTGGGCTTCATTAAAATACAATAGGGCATGGCCTTATTTCTTGGCCCACTTGTCTTAAAACCCAGAAAATTAAACAATAAGCCCACCAAGGAGGCCCAAGTAGTAGCCCAAATATTTTAATTTTTTTGATATCATGATTTTCTAAGACTACTTAGAAGACAAACAAATAATTTTTATAATGATCAATATGATATTATATTTGACATTTATAACTAAATATAATGATCAATATGATATTATATTTGACATTTAATTATAACTAATTGTAAAAATGTATCTATCATTATCGAGTAGTAAATTAATAAAGCCATTCTTTTCAAATTCCCTTATAACATGATTTTCTAAAAATCTTATATAATAAACAAATAATTTTTTAATATCTAAAATACATGTGTCCTAAAATTAAGAAATCATAATTCTTTAGATATCAATAAATTATTCAAGCCAATTATGGCATATTTTTTCAAAATTTCGAAATTCGTATATATATATATATATATTTTTTCTCCCTGTTTTCAATGTCCTGGATTTTACTATAATCTAATAAAGTTTATTAAATTATCTTAATTGTGCCAATTTCAAAACATTCTACATTCCTTCAAATGTATAATAAATTGAGTTTAGTTATACAATCATGCAATTTTTTTTGTCAATTGGATGCCTTAAATATTAGAATTGTCTAATAAAATATAATAAAGTTTATAAAATGAGAATATAACTACAAGGAAAAGCAGTTTTGGCGACTAAAAACCAAATTTTCGTCGCTGAAAGTAGCACAATTGGCGACTAAAATGGAATTGGTAGCCAAAAGTGAAGACTTTTGGCGACTGAAAGAGTTTAGTAGCCAAATGTATAGTTATTGGCGACCAAAAACAGATTTAGTCACCGAATGTATGGGTTTTCGTGAGGAAAGGTTTTTTAGTAGCCAAAAGTGATGGTTTTGGCGACTAAAATAATTTAGTAGCCAAAAGTATAGGTTTTGGTGACTAAAAAACAGTTTGATCGCCGATTCTACGTGTTTTGGCGACTAAAAACAGTTTAGTCGCTGAAAGTGAAGTTTTTTGGCTACAAAAAAAATTAGTAGCTAAAAATAGGCAATTGGCGACTAAAATTCAGTTTAGTAGCCAAAAGGGGACGTTTTTGGCAACTAAAAATAGGTTTAGTCGCCAAAAATGCTACTTTCAGCCGAAACTTATTTTTTAGCGACTAAAAAATATTTTAGTAGCCCAAAATTACATTTATTTAGTCGCCAAAAGTGGCTTCAATTTTTTTTAGTAAATAATTTATTTTTTACATAAATTATATTGCATAAAAATAATTATATTTATATATATAGTTTTATATTAATACGGGTCAATATAGTATATAAATAATATATATTGCATATATATTCATGTGATGTTGTAATGGCATAGTGGAAGTAGTGTGTTGCTAAAGGTTTAGGTGGTAGAAGGATGGTGGCTCGAATCTCAGAAAAAGCAAAAAAGTTTAACTTTTTTTTTTTTCCACCGAACAACCTTTGGCGACTAAACTATTGGTCGCCAAAAGTATTTGTTTTGGCGACTAAACAATTTGGTCGGCATTCCATCAACTATTGGCGACTAAAAGATTAGTCGCAAAATGTATAATTTTAAACAGTGGAATTGAGTATTGGCGACCAAAACTTTGGTCGCTAAAGACCTGTCTTTTTGCCGACTAAAACCTTTTTAGCCGCCAAAACCTTCTGCGACAGTTTATTTGCGACAAAACCGGCGACTAAAAAATTTAGTCGGGGAAGGTAAAAAGGCGACTTTTAGTGACTAAAAATGGACCTTTGGCGACTAAAAATTTTGTCGCCAAAGGTGATTTTTCTTGTAGTGTATAAATGGACTAGAAGTATTGATATTAGGCTTAGGGTTTAGGTGAATTATTGAAAAAGACTTATACCTAAACATAAAAAACAATTTTTGAAATGCATAAATTTGAATAATCCACAAAATAAAAGAATTACTTTTTTATGAGAATTAAAAAGTTACATAATTCAAAATAGTCATATTCATTTAAATTTTCCAAATATGAAATTATTTAACATTTAATTTTGAAAAATAATGCATTTAATCTTATACGTACTATACTCGGAACTTAACTTGAGCATTTGGCATAATAGTTGTGTAACACTCTTTGTAGTGTGAGATTTCATATTCAACTCATATAGAGAAGATTTTGATATACTTTGTGATGGCGGTTTATTTTTCTCCCATTATGAGAGTTACATGTATTGTTGGGCTATATTATAAACTTAATAAAGATTTTTAAATTTATTTGTTCTCTAGAGAGTGAAGGGTGCAAAAGATAGAGTAGGGTTTAAATAATATCTAAGAATTTAATCTATATCCTATAATTGAAATTGTCCAAAATAAAATGAGTGATTTTATACCGTTGTAAACATGATTACCATAATTGTCCAAAATTTACAAGAGCAGCTAAATTTTAAATTGTATTTGTTGTAATATAAAAAAACAACAAAAACATGAAACTAATAAAAATTAATGTCAAAGTTTTGTTTTGGAAATATTAATATGTTATTCCCAAAATTGTTATAACAAATAAATATGTAATATGAGTATGAGCCAAATGAGTTGCCTATTTTGGGAATAAAGTTAAAAATCAATTATTGACTTTTTAATTTTTTTAAAATCATATCATCTCTATATTTTTTTTTTGCATATTTTTAAAAATAAATTAAATTAAATTAAATAAATAAAATAAATTTTAACTTATTTCCTAAAATAGACCTAGATTATGACAAGCCAAAACCTTTTTTTTAGGTTTATAATCATGTTGACTTTCAAGAAAATAGTAATTGTCGGTCCTTCAAGTTCGCAACAAACATGGTTCCTTTGTCGTACGGCACAAGCAAGCATTTTAAAAAGTTATTTCATGAGAGTGTTGTTATAAAAATATATATATATATATATATGTATGTATAAAGTATATATTTATTTATATTTTAAAAAATAAACTTATTTGGGTTATAATATGTTGAAAGTAAATTTATTCATATTATTTATTTTAAAAGTAAATGATAATAGAAAAATAATATATAAAGTCACTTTTTAAACCTAATAAAATGTCAACAAAATGATTGACAGATGATTAGAAAATAAATGATAAAAAGAGTTGATTTAGATAATTTAATAGAGTGTCACATCATTAAGTTTAGAAAATTGGTTTAATTTTTGGATATGAAAAACAATACTTTTTTAACCCTAATTATGAGGGTTATTATATGTTAAAAATATGGGAGAATTGTAAAAATATGGTATCAACACAAAATAATTACAATGTCATGGAAATACAATCAATTTATACATTAAATTGTATAACTAAATCTTATACTTTTATCTCTTTGTAATTATTTTGAGTTTATATATATATATATTTTACTATTGTCTCAAAATATTTCATTAAAACCCTTCACTTTTATGTGATTTCTCAGGTGTTATAGTGGATTCTCTTATTTTTAATGATCATGCTCATGACAATGTAATAGGTTATCAATAAGATAAGGAAAATTTAAAGTGAATTTGAGGGTAACACATACTGACAACATTGTAATAGGTCGAACATAAGGTCATAAAATTCCGAGTAGTAAAGGTGTCACGACCCGCTCTCCGTATTCAAAGATTAAGTATCGTGATGGTCAATAATTGAAGTTATCTCCGATCAATTCTTAAATAAATTAATAAACGCGAGCGGAAATAATATTCAAGTGAGAGTACCAAAATAATCATTAGAATTTTTATTTTTATTACAAAATTTATTGACCAAAAGGCCGATATTTACATATAAAAATATCATTGAGTGTTATGTGTGTCTATTCCGTAACCCCGCGTCTAAGACTTTTCAAAAACTATTTCTGAATTGTATTGTTTCTTGAAAATTAGTAAACAACTATGAGCACATGGCAGAGTGGGAAATATTATACTAAGAGTACAAGGGACACAAAATAACCATGGATAGTTATATAACTAAAATATTTAAAATAACTTAGTCTGAACAAATAATCATTTAAGTAACAAAACTGAGATTATGTAAATAAATAACGATAACCACAATTTGAATAGAATGTAACAGAGGTCACAGGAGTGACAAATGTAAGAGATATGGATTCAAGAGGTGACTCAGACAGATTATAGATGTGGCTCCCACAATAGTGTAACACTTATCTCTCAGATAGTATTTTATTCCGCATGCACGTAGGTCAATAGATTTATGATAATAGAGGGCCACAAAGTGACCAACATAAGCCAATGGTTATTTAAGTCCTCCAAAGCGTGGGGACTCCCGTAGTGATACTTACAAAACATAATTATTTATAAGATCATAGTCAAATAATCATTAAAAGTTAAACAAACATATGCTTGGGTTTTATTTTAAACAAATAGAGTTCAAAAAACAATCCATGTAATTGAAATATTAATGTAATTTATAAAACATAACTTATATAAAATAAATTATGATAAGTCAAAACATACGTAAAATATATTATGGTGACTCAAGGTATAATATAACATACCTTAAAATTAATACCTCATTATTCCTTTCCACTATCAAAAATCTCCTTAACTTTCAATGTTTCCTTCTCCTTTCTAATTTCTTTTTCCTTCATTTCTCTCTTTTTTTTCTTTTCTTTGCACATATCACCTTCTCCCTATTTCTAAGGAGGTAAGAACATTAGCTGGCCAACACGTGGCCCGCGCGTATCTCCCCACAGATTCAATCATAAAGTATATGAATTTATACTTATCTTTAATAAATATTTAAGATAATTATACTTTGGCCCAGTTTTCTAATATAACTATATAAATAAATTAATCCTTAATTAAATTACACTCTATCGTATACCAACAGAAAATTAGTTATTTATTTTACTATCACACCCATTATTATTATTATTATTTATTTATTTACTCTTATTTTTATATTTATTTATTTACTATCTTTAACTTTAATTTGGCCCAACTAGTATTATAATTTCATATTTCTATTAATTTGGCTCTAAATAATAATCCCTAATTAATCATATATTTGATAATCCAATGCCAAATTAGATTATGTATTTATTATTATTTATTTAATAATATATTATCACATACAACCATAATACTAGTATAAAATTTAAGGAGCAGCTTAAATTTTCGAGTTGTTACAATCTTCCTTCCTTTTAAAAATTCTGCCCTCAAAATTTGTCATATGTGTAAACTATCAACTGCGTACTCTGATAAATACATATTATATGATTAATCTGATAGAAAATATTACTTAAAAAAAAAAAAAGATTTACCAAAAATAACTCACTGTCTAGTTGTCAAAAATTGTTTTGGGCCAAAATGAGAAACAATCAGTGATTTTAAAAACTTTTCATTAGTTTTCTTTCTGAAAAGAAAAAAAAAATGAAAACATAATTAAACAAGCGACTGTAAGTGAAATAATAGAATCACATGCAATAGTTGAAGGATTTTTTGAGATGAGCTTTCATTTCTTTTATCTGTGAATCTTCCATTGATGGGAAGTAGTTTCAAAATCAGTATTTTTATAATTTGAACCCATTTTAAAAAAGTTGAAATGAATTTTTTTTTTTCGAATACTAAACTGAAAATTATATGTATTTAATTATATTATAATTTTGGTAGGTGCTTGAGCTCGACACCATCTGTTTCTTTTCCTTCTTTTGCTATAACAAATATATCCTTCACAAATTATGTACCAAATAATATAAAATAAAAAATTAATTAATATATATATATATATGTAAAATCATATAAAATTATAATATAATTAAATCGACTAACAAAATATAATATTTAGGGACTAATTACCCACTATCCTACTTTTTAAATGTGTGTGTGTCCTATGCTCCAATGATGATTTTCTTTTTTTATTAATTTTTTTTTTTATAAACCATTACTCTGATATTACTTGTCACGACCCGTTTCCCGTACCCAAGGGTTAAGCATCATGATGGCCAGTAACTGAGGTTACCTCCGGCCAATTCTTAAACAAATTAATAAACGCGAGCGGAAATAATATTCAAGTGGGGGTACCAAAATAATCATTGGAGCTTAGATTTTTATTACAAAATTTATTGACCAAAAGGCTGATATTTACATATAAAAATATCATAAAGTGTTGTATATATCTATTTCGCAGCCCCGCATCTAAGACTTTCCAAAAACTATTTCTGAATTGCATTGTTTCCTGAAAATTGGTAAACAGCTATAAGCACATGATAGAGTGAGAAATATTATACTAAGAGTATCAGGGACACAAAATAACCATGGATAGTTTTATAACTAAAATATTTAAAATAACTTAGTCTGAACAAATAATCATTTTAGTAGCAAAACTGAGATTATGTAAATAAATAACCATAACCACGGTATTGAATAGAACAGAACAGAGGTCACAAGAGTGACAGTCATAACAGAAATACGGATTCAAGAGGTGGCTCGTACGGATTATAGAGGTGTCTCCCACAATAGTGTAGCACTTATATCCATACAGCACTTTGCTCCACATAAAACAGAGGCCAATAGATCCATGACAATAGAGGGCCACAAAGTGACCAACATAGGTCAATGGTTATTTAAGTCTCCCAAGACGTGAGACTCTCGTGGTGATTCTTACAAAACATAATTGTTTATAAGGTCATAGTCAAATAATCATTAAAAGTTAAACAAATATATCCATGGATTTTATTTTAAACAAATAGAGTTCAGAAAATAACCAACGTAATTGAAATATTAATGTAATTTATAAAACATAACTTGTATAAAATAAATTATGGTAAGTCAAAACATACGTAAAATATATTATGGCGACTCAAGAAATAATATAACTCACTTTAAAATTAATACCTCACTCTTTCTTTTACTATCAAAGATCTCCCTAACTTCCGATGTTTCCTTCTCCTTTTTTATTTCCTTTTCCTTCAATTTTTTTTTTTTTTTTTTTTTTTTTTTTTTTCCGCATATCACCTCCTCCCTATTTCTAAGGTGGTAAAAACATTAGTGGGCCAACACTAGGTCCACGCCTATTCTCCCATAGATTCGATTATAAAGTATGTGAATTTATATTTATATTTAACAAATATTTAATATTTTAGCCCAATTTTTTAATATAACTATATAAATAAATTAATTTCTAATTAAATTACATTATATCGTATATTAACAGAAAATTAATTATTTATTTTAGTACCACACTCATTATTATTATTATTTATTTATTCTTACTTTTATATTTATTTATTTACTATCTTTAACTTTAATTTAGTCCAACTTGTATTATAATTTCATATTTTTATTAATTTGACCCTAAATAATAATCCCTAATTAATCCCATATTTGATAATCTAATGCCAAATTAGATTATATATTTATTATTATTTATTTAATAATATATTATCACATACAATCATAATACTAGTATAAAATTTAAGATTAGTTTGGGATGTTCTAAAAAAGTACACTTTTTGACTTATTGGCTTATATGGGTTGAGTTTGGATTGGGTTTGATGTAATGCGTTAGAAAAGTGATGTGATTTAAATAAGATTATGTGACTTAAATAGGATAGTGACTTTTTAACTTTTTAAGGAATAACTTAAATTTTCGAGTTGTTAGAAAAGACTTGGCCTAGCCCATATCAATTGCTACAGTTGTAATGGTATGAAAAATAAAATGTACCCAAAAATTGTATAAGAGGTGGAAAATGTCAACAAAAAAAAAATGATGACAATTCTATAGGTGTTCATTAACAATTTTTTTTCCTTTTTTTTATTTTGATTAGTCATATATCTGTAAATAATTGTTTGTGGAAGGACCCATGGACTATGAAATAAAATGTTAAAATAGATAAGAAGAAATACGAATGATTACTTATAGATTGGTCCTGTACATGTAAAAGAATATATTATATATAATATATTATAATTATAATTGTTTTGACTTGCTCTTCATCTTAATAATTAAGAAATTATTAGATACTTTCTAAACATCATACAGTATTATCTGAGTAATATTCTTATTAATAAAAATCGTACACACCTTTGTTTGACCTTTATTAGGTTTTTATTGTTGGCAATCTGTTTGACAAAACTCCTTTGAGTTGTAATTTTATTCACACTTTTATTTCAAAGGAGGCTATGAGTTTATTAGATGCGAATCCAAACCCGAATCGAGCCATGCAGAAGTTTGTAATGTTAATGCTTTCAAGATTGCCACTTATTTGATTATTACGGGGTCGAGCTGCCGGTCGACTTCTTGCGGAAACAAAATTCAAAATTGCATTCAAAATTGCATATCAGCCGTTGCTCGCTCGAGCCAAAGAGTGCTCGCTCGAGCTAAGACTTTCTCGCTCGAGCCAAGGAATGCTCGCTCGAGCCACGGATTGCGTCCATACAAAAACTTGAAGAAGTGTATTCCTCGCTCGAGCCAAAGATCCGTCGCTCGAGCCAAGGCACTAGTAGAAATCATGAAAATTACTCTCCTCGCTCGAGCCAGGAAAGCTTCGCTCGAGCGAGCCTCAGAATCCGAATTTCTCAAGGAGTTTGTTTTCTTCCCAATCTTGGATTACTTTTGGTTCTCTATAAATATTTGGTTTTCTCCCAAAACTAAGTAAATTGATTGAAGTCCTCCAGATCTTCTTTTTGGTTCTTAAAGGTTTATATCTGGGGATATTTTGTTATTTTTTTCTTTGATGTTTTATTGAGTATTTAACTCATGGTTTAAAAAGAGTACATCAAAGGTTTGTTTGTTATACACAAAAGAGAGAGTTGTTCTTCAGTTGTGAATTCTAAGAATTGAGCACAAGCTTTGGAGGAATCCGAGTGGCTCATCGAAAGACAATTCGTCTTTGAAGATGGGGTTGGAAGAGGCACATAGAGGTTGGTTCAATTAGGCGTTGTGAATTCGCTAGATAATTGAGAGTGATACCTGTGTAATTCCTTTATATCTTCTTAGTAGATTGTTCTTGTGGCTGTTGCCCGTGGTTTTTTGATCACAATTGGAAGATGTCCAATTGTGGTTTTTCCACGTAAAATCTTTGTGTCTCTTTCTCTTGATTGTTTGATTGGAATTGTTATATTTTGCTCAAAATTGGTACATAATCACAAATCAACATCTAGGAGGTTTTCTCGTTTTTTCAGACACCATAAATTTATAATTATTATTATTATTTATTATTTATATAATTGCAAGACACGTGACATCCTTCTACTCATTTGAAGATTATGAGAGATTATGAAATGTGAAAAGATGATAGATAACATGAAGAGCATGTAGTATGAAGTGGGGGTTAAAAGAAATTATAGAAGATCATAGAGAATGAAATGGAGGGGATGAAAGAATAGGATAGTTATTAGGTATTTTTTATTTTATTTTATTTACAAATGTTTGTCTATAAATAGCCATTCATAGCTACATTGTAAAAAGATCCAGAACTTAAATTAAAGACAATTGATTTATACTTTTCTTGTCATTTATATTTCCTACATTTTATTTTACTCACTTCCTTTTCAAAGCATTTATTTTTAGTACTTCATTTTCGAAACATTTTATGCACTTCTTTTTCGAAACATAGAAGTAAAGGTAAATAATTGTTATTTTGATTGTTCACTCAATCATCTTTCTCTGTCTCCCTCCTTCTTCTGTTAATTTTTCTTTTCTTTACATTTGACAATTTTTGAAATACTCTTCATTGAGGCAAAAGATCTGTCAACACAATTGTTTGATAATTGACTTGAATTTAATCTGTAAAGATTTTTCAATTCTTGTTAGCATACTCGTATTTATGATATTTTTCTTCCTAAGAAAAATAAGCTAACACACACTAAATGTGCTATCATTTGTTTGTCAAGTATCAAAAAAAACAAATCAATATATTTTATCCGTAGAAATTTTTAATTTATCATTAATTGAAACAGTATATATATAACGTGACATTATATTTGAAAACTATTAAATAATTATCACCGTGCTAATCATGCTAATGGTTCTCGCTAACCTACCTTGCTAAGGAATTGTAATTGTTATACTATACCCTCGTTTGGCTGGTTGGTTTTTGGATTACTAGGTTAAAATAATTATAAAAAGATAAAATAAATTTAAAAAATTAATAAAAAAAATATTATATTTAAATTATAATTATTTTTTTTTTTTCTTATCAAAATTAAAAAAATTAAAAAATTAAATTTAAACGAAACTTTTTAATTCTAAACTTAAAATAAGTAAAAAAATTTTAAAAACTATCTCACTCCCCAAATGAAACCTATATATGTAATGTGAGGTTATATTTTGAAATTATTAAATAATTATCACCATGCCATTCAATGGCTCTCGCTAACCCACCTTGGCAAGGAATTGTAATTGTAATTGTTATGTTATTAGTACTATAATTTATAACAATGCCTCTCGATCTCTCTTTCTCATTGGTCCAGAATCACGGAAAAGTCTTGGGGTCAATAATGTCGACGAAGAGCAGATGACTTTCTAGAAGCCTATAAATGTCAACAAAACAATATATATATTATAAATACCCACACACAGCTTGGACAAAATGTGTGTTGAAGAATATCTATCCTACTGTTACTCATTGCGACAACTCAGCTTTTATTTAAGGGAAGTGATTTAGACCTCCCCAATCACTATCTCCACCATCCTACACACTTGGTGGGCAGTGATTAAAGGAGAAAAAAAAAAAAATTAGTCAATTAAAAAGAGAGGAGATCAAAAGGAGTGTCTCAGTGAGGGGTCCAATTCATTTTCTTTTATTTAAATATGTTATTAATTTAGAATATACCATTATAAATATCCAAACGCATATACCATTATTATTAATTTAGAATTTTGTTATTTTAATAATTTTTTTAATCTTTTATGAAATATATATATATATATAAAGAGTAATGTGATAAATTATGATGACTTTTTGACTTTTTATCTAAAATGGACTATTAGCAGATGAGTGAATGTTTGAGGTTTTTCTTATCTGTTGATTTTATCTGGTTTTTAATATTAAAAAAATTAAAATTTTAGATTATATTTGACTAAACAGACTAAAAAAGTAAAAATTTATAATTAAAATTAAAATCAAAATTAAAATTAAAATTTGATTTAAAAACGACAAAAAAGTCAAAAATAGTTGGCTTTTTCTAACTTTTTTTGGATTTTTTTAATTATTATTTTTATTTTTTAGATCCGTTTACACAAGACGGGCTGAACAGTTAAAAAAAATTGACATAATTTTCAAAAAAATTATTAATTTTTTTTTTTAAAAATATAATCTTTATGGAAGTCACCAAACACCCATTCAAAACATCAACGTAACAAATAAATAAAAGTCGTGCTAACGACTCATTTTTGTTAACTATGCCAAAAAAATTTAAAATTTTATATACTTCTATATATTTATTGTTTTATATTTTATATAATTTATATATATATATATTAATATTAACCACTGCTTTCTTAAATGTATTGGTGAGTGTGTGATAATGGAAGATACTAACATCTTTGTCCCAAATTAACTGCTTTCTTAAATGTATTGGTGAGTGTGTGATAACGGAAGATACTAATATCGTTGTCTCAAATTATTTATCTGAAAGGGAAAACGAAAATTTGAAAATAATATTATCTTGTATCAATATATTTTTATTTTTTTTCACTAATCAAAAGATCTACTTTTAATTTAAGAAAAAAAAAAATAGAATTTTTTATATAGAAATACATTATTTTTAAGTTGTCATTTTTCATACCGAACAAATAATTTGATACAAAGGTACTAATACATAACAGTAAGGCTCCGTTTGGAAAGTAGTTTTTTATTATTTTTTTGACTTTTTGATTAAAATATTAGATGAAAAAAAAAAATCAACATGTTTGGAAAAGACTTTATAATTTTTTACGAAAAAATATTTAAAACGGAAAGTAAATGGGAAGAAATCTTTAACTTTTTTTTTTGTATGCGTTGAAAATTTGTTAACTTATTATTTTTTTAGTATTTTTTAATTGATTTTTTAAGCTAAAATAGGCACTTGAGAAACTACTCCTAAATTTGGAGAAATATGAGAAAGGTTGCTTGCCATATAAGTCAAATCAATATATTTGAAAAGGATTTTACAATTTTTTACGAAAAAATATACAAAATAAAAAGTAAACAGGAAGAAATCTTTAACTTTATAGAGCGAATGTTAATGAATTTTTAACCTTTTTTTTGTATGCATTGAAAATTTGTTAACTTATTATTTTTTTAATATTTTTTAATTAATTTTTCGAGCTAAAATAGACACTTGAGAAACTACTCCTAAATTTGAGAAATATGAGAAATGTTGCTTGCCATATAAGTCAACTTCATTATAATACTCAAAATCTTAGTAAAAAAATTATGACCCAAAATATATATGAAAAAGCCATTTGTCTAAGTGGTTGCCCTCCAAGAAAAGCTGTAATTCAAGTTGTGAACTCTCTTTTACTCGCAAACAAAAAACAACAAAAATAAATTATGACCAAAATATA
The DNA here is from genome assembly GCA_025200525.1 of Camellia lanceoleosa. Classification (NCBI taxonomy): domain Eukaryota; kingdom Viridiplantae; phylum Streptophyta; class Magnoliopsida; order Ericales; family Theaceae; genus Camellia; species Camellia lanceoleosa. The sequence goes on along the minus strand of CM045770.1, from coordinate 42,443,006 downwards.
TATGAAAAAGCCATTTGTCTAATTGTCTGCCCTCCAAGAAAAACTGTATCCTCGCAAACAATGGAAAAACAGCAAAAACAAATAATGACCAAAATATTTTTGAAAAAGCCATTTGTCTAATTGGTTGTCCTCCAAGCAAAGTTGTGAACTCTCTTTTCCTCGCAAACAATGGAAAGACAACAAAAATAAATCTCTCTAAAAAAAATTATAATAATAATAATTATGTCTATAAAGTTTATCGTGCCATTGAAAAAAAGTAAAAAATAATAATAAACAAACAAACATGCGGGACAACAATAAAATTTTTGGATGATTTATTTTTTGGGGAGAGGCTTCTCTAGAGCATACTGTTGGACTTTTGGGGTCTATCACGGATCCCGTTTCAATAATCCGAACATTTCAATGTGTAGAACTTATCGAGTATTTTATGCCTAAAAAAAATAATATTGATCGGATATCGGTAGCCTTTTGATCGGATCATATTTTTGTTAACGATTTATTTTTTAAATCATATTTATTATTGATAAAAATATGTTATGATCAAGGGATTAATGATATCCAATCAACATAATGTTTTGCAAGTATAAAGTACTCGACGAGTTCTACACATTGAACGGTTCGGATTATTGAAAAGGGACCCGTGGTGGGCTCCATAAACCCAACAATATGTGGACTAGAGAGAAGCCATCTCCTATTTTTTTCTCAGATCTGGTCTTTTGCCTTTCAATCTGAGGTTTTCTACAAATCAAACTTCCACCATCTCGGTGGATTGTAGGAGGCCAATGCTAGAGTTGTTTATCGATCCTATGCTACGAGTTGTGCAAATCTATGTTTTTAAAAATATTTTTTTAGTGTTTTTGTATTTTGTTTTATTATTTTTTTCCTCCTATGTGGAGACTTTTCTTTCTCTTCCATGAAGGTTTGGGTTTGTCTCTTGTTGTTGGTGGGCACTATGTTGCAGGTATGGTTTGTTGGTTGGTGTCTGGAGTATGTTGTGGTTATGGTTGTTTGGTGATAGTCACAGTATGTTGCAGGCTATGGTTGTTGAGTGTTCGAATGTTCAAATTTAGAACACTAAACCTTGGTTGTAATTCATTTTAGAGTTTGGAATTATCATTTTTGATGTATTTGTTTCTATTTATCAATAAAATCTAACTTTGAAAAAAGTAAAATATAAAAAATTAATTGCAAAAAGGAATTTTTTATTTTTTTTAAGTAGGTAATTATTTTAGTCTGTGTGGCTGCAACAAATGATGTAGTGAAAAATTTAACAAATGAAACAATGTTAACGCTAGAAAATAAAAGGACAAAGGATGATTTGTGCTATAAGATTATTCATTTATCAAGTAAATATTAGATGGTAGTTTGAATTGAAATTACTTAACAATTAATTAATATAATTGGAGTCTCCTTAAAAAAATAATAAAAAATAAAAAGTTGGTGGATTTCACGAGCTCTTTAGAATATTTTTTTCCTAAAATTTTTTAAAGTTGTGTATTGTGTGGTTGAGATTTAATGTTAAAAAATTAATGTGACTTGTCATTAAATTTCAACTACATAATACACCACCCTAAAAAACTTTAAAAAAAAAAAACTCTAAAAGATTCTTGCTCGGCTGCTGGTGGTGGTAGTAGAGCTGCGTAAGTTCGTTCATTTCCGGTCAGCTCAGAAAATAGAATAGTATTATAGGAATATAGAATAGTCGTGGCCTTCAAGGAAAATAATAAAACTCCAACTCAACTCAAAACCAAGCGCACCAATCGAGCGAACACGTCCTTTAAAGTGAGTTGGGTCTATAAATATTTGCACAACAGATAAATCCCAGACCCTGACATCCCCAACTCCCCAAAACAAGAAAGAAGAAGAAGAAGCAGAAGAAGAAGAAGGGGGGCTGTTGGTTGTTACGTGGTAAGTAAAATTGGATATAAAGAGTCGTTGTTATGGTTTTGAATGATAAAAAAGTGATTGCAAATGATGATTTTGGACTGACAAATGAACCTCATTCCTTAAATTTCTGATCCCCCACATACACATATATACATACTTGATTAGCACTAGTCCTCTATTGATTCATCAAAATGAAACCTGTCATCATACTTGATTATCCCTTATTGTTTTGATTTTTACCAGTTCAACTGACCACTCTTTGTTGTTTGAACCAACTGTTTGATCTCTACTCCTAACTCATAATCTCCATCAGATTTTTTGTTTTAGATTATTAATCCATTGTTTGCTTTTTCTCTTGATCAGTATTTTTTTTTAAAGTTTATTTATTATTGGGTGGTATATATATAGATCAGTATTTTGTTTTGGGCTTTTATTGATTTTTCCATCTCTGTTCCCCTGGGGTAGTTGTCTTTGTCTAATCAAGTTGGACAAAAAAGGAAATGATAGTGAATTTTCTTGATTTTAATCCATCAAGAAATTTGTTTTTAATCAAAGAATAATATTAGGAATCATTAAAAAAAAATTTATAAAATATTTTTTTTATCCTTTAATTAATTTGTAATATTTTATTATATGTACAATCCAAAAATAAAAAATATAATTTTCATGATATTTTCTTTATCATCCCTGCCATTCCTCTTACTCAAATTATAATGGCTGAGTTTTCTTTCTTGGAAAATGATGTTCTCACCGAATTAGAAACCGAAGATGACTGAGTCGCAGTTTGGGGTTTAACTATTTTTAGTAGTTTTTTGGCTTTAATGTGAGGGTATGTTGGTCTTTTACGCTGGTATTAGTCAGTTCTTTTTTTTCTTTTCTCTTTTTTTTGGACCTTTTTAGCAAAAAAACTATATCCTAAACCACGCCTAAGGTGATGCCTGATGATGCATGATGCCCACAAGCTTTGGACATAACAGAATCTATCACCGTACTCGGTTTGAGCAGCAGGTTTTTTTTTTTTTTTTTTCAACCTAGTTGTTTAAAAAATGAATGCCAGAAACAGACCTGCCTGGCCAATCATATAAATGTATTTTTATTTTATTTTGTTCAAAATAAATTGTTTGCACTGATTGCTAGCTACTGATTGCCATACATAGGTTCAAGATCTGTCCATTACCCAACCAGTTAATTTCCCTTTCAACTATTGTTGTTGTTATGTTACTACTCTTTTTAAGATTTATTGTTATTGTCTACATTTATCTGCCCACTGATTGGACATTCTTTTTCCAGCTATAAGCTCATAATTTGCTGATCTTTGATATCAAACAATATTCTGGCTGCAACTGAAGTTGTATAAATTCAGAGGGTAAGTGCGTGCAGACAAAGGATAACAGACTTGGAAGTTGGGTAAGTAAATATGGCCGAGGAGAATGGCATAGACAGTAATATGAATAGGCACCAGACTCAGGCGGGGGCCACCACATCAAAAAGCCTAGCACTTGAAACAGAGGCGGGAACAAGTAGCTCTGGAACAAATGACACGAAGAAGACCAAGGAAAAGGAGAGCACCAAAACGGTTCCATTTTACAAGCTGTTCACTTTTGCAGAACCCTTAGATGTTGTCTTGATGATAATGGGTACAATTGGTGCCATTGGGAATGGTATTAGCATGCCCCTTATGACCGTAATTTTTGGGGAATTGGTTAATTCTTTTGGACAAAACCAAGTCAGCAATGATATCGTTAAGGTTGTTTCTAAGGTAAAATAAATCACCCAAAGATTATATAGCTTAGTTTTTTTTTTTTGTCCCCTGAATTTTTCTTCATTTTGTATTTTTGGAAATATCCCAGTTCTCTCTCTTTTCTTCTGATATATGTGTTGGAATGAAAAAATAAATAAAAAATCATTTAATTAGTTGCTTGATTACGTTTTAGGTATCACTGAAATTTGTCTATTTGGCTATTGGGGCTGGTGCAGCAGCATTCCTCCGTAAGTGGATCCAACCTAGCTATAATTTTTTGTATTTAATTAGTTTTGAATGATTAGCTAACATTGATAAATTCTAATTAGTATATAACAATCGTAGTGTTGTTTTTTTGATGTGGTTAGAGGTGTCTTGCTGGATGGTAACCGGAGAGCGACAAGCTGGAAGAATAAGGGGCCTTTATCTGAAAACTATATTAAGACAAGATATCGGTTTCTTTGATAAGGAAACGAATACTGGAGAAGTTGTTGGGCGGATGTCAGGTGACACTGTTCTCATTCAAGACGCTATGGGTGAGAAGGTATGTACCATCCATTATCCATCCATCTATCCCCAAACAACAAACACAGACACAAGGCAGATCAGCATTATAAATATTTATGTTTCTACACTACACTACACTTTGTCATATCCCTAGCTAAGCTAATCTACCTATATATATATGATCTTAATTAATTTTGTTTTGATGAATTGAATGGTGTAGGTTGGGAAATTTATACAGCTGCTGTCAACATTTTTAGGAGGCTTTGTGATAGCATTCGTGAAGGGGTGGCTTCTTACACTGGTCCTGTTGGCCCTCTTCCTCTGCTTGTAATAGCAGGTGGAGCCATGGCCCTTGTCATATCCAGAATGGCATCCAACGGACAAAATGCTTATGCTAAAGCAGCAACTATAGTTGAACAGACTATCGGCTCAATTAGAACAGTATGCAAACTAATCCACAAGTAAATCCATGCCTAGCAGCTGTGGATTGATAAACTTCGACCATGTCTTTATTTTATGATAGATTCTACTGCTATTTAATTTTCTTATATTTCTTGATTTGAGCATATATATATATGTTCAACATTAATTTATGTTTCCTATGTATAGGTTGCATCATTTACCGGGGAGAAGCAAGCTGTGGTTAATTACAACAAATCTCTTCTAGATGCTTACAAGTCAGGTATTCAAGAAGGCTTGGCTACCGGATTGGGTTTTGGATCAGTTATGTTTATTACATTCGGCACTTATGCTTTGGCTGTATGGTTTGGTGGAAAGATGATAGTAGATAAGGGATATAGCGGAGGTTCAGTGATTAATGTAATTATATCTGTCTTGGTTGGTTCCATGTGAGTGCACGCCACTTTTAAACCTTTCATTTTTTTTCCCCCCAATTGTTAGCTTCTTAAACTATATATATCTGCATCCTACACAATTAGTTATATTATTTCCATGGTAATTTGTACACCCCTGTAAAAGCCAATTAAAAGTTAAAACACCTTGAGTTTATTAACTCTAAAACGAAACTAAATCATCATGTACTTCTAAAATTCTTCATTTATAAGGTTTTGGTATAATATATAAATATACATGGCTATTTCAAATTCAGGTCTCTTGGGCAGGCATCTCCTTGCATGAGCGCATTTGCCGCAGGTCAAGCTGCAGCATACAAGATGTTTGAAACTATAAAAAGGAAGCCAGAGATAGATGCATCTGAAACCAGTGGAAAAAAACTAGATGACATTCGTGGTGATATAGAGTTAAGGGATGTTCATTTTAGTTATCCAGCCAGACCAGATGAGCAAATATTCAGTGGATTCTCACTTTCCATCCCTAGTGGCACAACAGCGGCTTTAGTTGGACAAAGTGGAAGTGGAAAGTCAACAGTAATCAGTCTGATAGAGCGATTTTATGATCCACATGCCGGTGAAGTTCTTATAGATGGTGTTAATCTTAAAGAGTTCCAGCTAAAGTGGATTAGGAATAAAATCGGTCTTGTAAGCCAAGAGCCTGTGCTGTTTACATGCAGCATCAAGGACAATATTGCCTATGGGAAGGATGGTGCAACTATAGAAGAGATTAAAGCAGCAGCTGAGCAAGCCAATGCTGCTAAATTCATCGATAAACTGCCTCAGGTTCTTCCTTACCTTTGATTATTAATTATTTGTCCTTTTTGTTGTTACTCTTTAATTTTTATATTAATTCCATTCTTACTTTCACGAGCATGCAAGCATTCTTGTTTTAAATATTCTTTTTATCTTACCATCACATGCCTTAAAATTTTCGATTTAGGGACTGGACACCATGGTGGGTGAGCATGGAACTCAACTGTCTGGTGGACAGAAGCAGAGAGTTGCCATAGCCAGAGCAATTCTAAAAGATCCACGAATTCTACTCTTGGATGAAGCAACAAGTGCACTTGATGCAGAGTCGGAGAGGGTAGTGCAAGAGGCACTGGACAGGATTATGGTCAACAGAACAACTGTTGTTGTTGCCCATCGTTTGAGCACAGTTAGGAATGCTGACATGATTGCAGTGATTCAACGAGGAAAGATAGTTGAAAAAGGTATATCTTATGAAAAGCCTTGGCCTTGCTAATTACTTTACAAATTAACGAGTAGTAAAGCAAACAACATAAATACCTATTTGATAAAACATACGTGGCTTCTTTCATGCTTCCTTCGTCCTCACTCTCTGAATTTCGAGAAAAATTCCCAAATTACCTTGAATAATTATGATGAAAACATATGCTTCTTGTTCTATGTATTTAATTTCTTTACCTTATCCATGAGGTTTTCCTGACAATTCTCAAAGTTTGGAAATTTCCAGGATGCTATTTAGTTTCTGAATCCCAAATTCTTCTTCTTCATTTTTTTATTTGAATATATTACACAAGCCATAGTTATGATAAAGAATGTACGTTGAGTTTAGTGTTGTATGTTTTAATCGATCAGGCTCACACTCGGAACTACTCAAGGATCCAGAAGGAGCATTTTCTCAGCTTATACGGTTGCAAGAAGTGAACAAGTATTCTGAACAAGCTGCAGACCTAGACAAATCAGGATCTATGAGTGAATGGAGACGACAATCAAGTCAACGCATGTCATTGTTACGATCCATAAGTCGTGGATCATCTGGGGTAGGAAATAGCAACCGCCACCTCTCAGCTTCATTTGGTCTACCTGCAGGACTCAATGTTCCTGAAACTGCATTGACAGAAGCTGAAGCCTCTGACCTAGACCCTTTAGCAAAGCCTCCAAAAGTCTCGTTGCGCAGACTTGCCTATCTCAACAAGCCAGAGGTTCCAGTGCTGATAGTAGGATCTATAGCTGCAATTATTAATGGCTGTATACTTCCAGTTTTTGGTCTACTGCTTTCAAGTGTGATCAAATCATTTTTTGAGCCAGCGCATGAACTAAGGAAACATACACAATTTTGGGCACTAATCTTTGTTGTCCTAGGAGTGGCAGCATTGTTGGCATTTCCAACACGGACATACTTTTTTTCGGTGGCTGGTTGTAAGTTGATTAGAAGAATCAGATCAATGTGCTTTGAGAAGGTGGTTTACATGGAGGTTAGTTGGTTTGATGAGCCCAGGAACTCAAGTGGAGCGATTGGATCAAGGCTCTCTGCAGATGCAGCTAGTGTGCGAGCATTAGTAGGAGATGCACTTGCTCAGGTTGTTCAAGACTCCGCATCAGCAGTTGCAGGGTTGGTCATTGCTTTTCAAGCAAGTTGGCAGCTTGCACTAATTATCCTTGCCTTGTTACCTCTATTAGGATTGAGTGGTTTTGTTCAAGTGAAGTTCATGCAAGGGTTCAGTGCAGATGCAAAGGTTTGCTTTCAAAACACTTCATCATACATTTCATGGTTGCAACATTCCACAATTTTATTCTGATTTGAAAGAAGGAAAAAATTATGTTTGTGTTTGGATCTCAGACTGGTGGAGGGACAAAAATGAAAAAGAGGGAAAAAGTAGAATTAGCTTCTACTTCATTTCTTTGTCTTTTTTTTTCCTTTTCTTTACTTCATAAATGCACGATTTTAAACACAACCTATGAGTTTTTGTTTCCTAATAATTATTTTTATTAAGATTTGGAGGTAAATGGGTGCAGGTGATGTATGAGGATGCGAGCCAAGTTGCGAATGATGCAGTTGGAAGCATAAGAACAGTTGCTTCATTCTGTGCGGAAGAGAAAGTGATGGAACTATACAGAAAGAAATGTGAAGGGCCTTTGAAGAACGGGATAAGGCAAGGTTTGATTAGTGGGGTGGGTTTTGGAGTGTCATTTGCCTTGCTATTTTTGGTCTATGCAACTAGTTTCTATGCTGGAGCACGGCTAACAGAGGCTGGCAAAACAACATTCCCAGATGTTTTCCGCGTGAGTATATACATACTATATACACACAAGACAATTCCATAAATTTTTATCCAAAAAGCTAAACATCAAGAAATGCTAGTTTTGATTCAATTATTTGCGCCTCTCTCTCGCAGGTTTTCTTTGCTCTCACCATGGCAGCCGTTGGAATTTCTCAATCAAGTTCCTTAGCTCCCGATTCTACTAAAGCCAAGTCTGCAGCTGCTTCCGTATTTGGCATGCTGGACCGAAAATCAAAGATAGACCCCAGTGACGAATCCGGGACGACTTTAGAGAATGTAAGGGGAGAAATTGAGCTTCGACATATTAGTTTCAAATATCCAACTAGGCCAGATATTCAGATTTTCAGTGACCTTAGTTTGACTATTCATAGTGGCAAGGTAAAATTCTATCTTTTCTTTTGACTATTTGTATTGTCATCGAATATACAAGGTAGTGTGTTTCATCTTTCAACTACAAAAATTGAATTGTATGTGAATCTCAATTTTCCAGACGGTAGCTCTGGTGGGTGAAAGCGGAAGCGGGAAATCAACAGTGATTGCATTGTTGCAGAGATTTTATGATCCTGATTCAGGTCATATTACCCTGGATGGAACTGAGATTCAGAGTTTGCAATTGAAGTGGCTGAGGCAGCAGATGGGTCTGGTTAGCCAAGAACCAGTCCTGTTTAACGACACAATACGTGCCAACATTGCATACGGAAAGGAAGGACATGCAACGGAGGCTGAAATTTTAGCTGCATCAGAGTTGGCAAATGCCCACAAGTTCATTAGCGGTTTGCAACAGGTTAGATAAGCATAAGGAATAAATGATTTTCATCATATGTTGTTATTATTGGCTAGCATTTAGTATATTCATTTGGGCTTTTTTTAAAATTTTTTTGGATTAAATTGCAGGGGTATGATACCATAGTAGGAGAGAGAGGAGTGCAACTGTCAGGGGGACAGAAGCAGCGGGTGGCCATTGCTCGTGCCATAGCAAAAAGTCCCAAAATACTACTGCTAGATGAGGCTACAAGTGCGCTAGATGCAGAGTCAGAGAGAGTGGTTCAAGATGCATTGGACCGAGTCATGGTGAACAGGACTACGGTGGTGGTGGCACATAGATTGTCCACAATCAAGAATGCAGATGTAATAGCAGTGGTTAAGAATGGTACTATCGTAGAGAAGGGAAAGCATGACAGTCTGATTAAGATCAAAGATGGTGTTTATGCCTCCTTGGTTGCGCTTCACATGAGCGCTCCATCCTAAATGTCTGTTTGTGTCCGTCTTTCTTTGCCTTCTGTTTTTCTTTCTTCTTTTTAAGACAAAACTTTAGCTTTTTGTACGAGTACTGAATTTGTTTCTAAAGGATGAATAACAAGAGCCGAAAGAAAATGTGTGAATTAATTTCCTGACAAGCTTGTGGTCATGGATGAATTCTTCTACTTTTTTACATGTTAATTGTGCAATTTATTATATGTGCCCGAGTCATTTTACATAGCAGACAACATAACTAGTACTTTCACAACACATCAGAATTGCTCAAGATTTCATAAGCAGCATAACAATTTTTACAATCAACACAAAAATAAAACAAGGTCATATCTTCTATGTGCCCAACAGCCAAACTTCCACAAAGAAGTCAATGCCTCCGAACTAACAAATCATACAGAAAAAGGAGCAATTAAATTTGAATTTAGTAGAAACTAGTTGAATTGCTCAAAGAATACAAATGCCAATAGGCTTATTGCATAAACAACTACAAAAGATAGATCAAAACAGGGCCAAACATACTAGTAAGTCAGCTTCTACTCGTTAGAGATCCATAAGGGTACCTTTTACACGCCCCGAGTGAGTACATACAACATCTCCACTTACTATTCAGCATGTTGCCCGAAATTCCAACGCGAACTGGGACAAGCTACAGGCACCCAAAGTAGGAGAAGAACAGATCATGACAATCTACAGAAGAAAGCTCCAGATGTTTCAATCCAGCTGCCTAGAAAGAACCAAATAGGTAGTCATGAATCATGATGAGGAAATACTTCAGAAGCATCGCTGTTAGCACTTCTACCGTTTGAAAGATCGACAACCAAGACATGATTGAAACTGAAGTGTTCAGTAACATAACTAATGCACCCTAGTTGAGTACTGGGAGGCTCATGCAAAACACATGAGTAAACATCAAACAGTGTCAAAAGGGTCAACTGCAAGGTTTTTGCATCATGCATAGACAATTGAATTTAAGTCAAACAGCTAAGGATACCAAGGATAATTCCAGTTGGATGGAAAGATAATTCCTCGACTTGATACATACATGACTAACAGAAATGTAACAAAGAATAAAAAACAAGAATACTTTTCATAATGGGCGGATTTTTTCAGGGGTGGATGATTTTGTGGCTTGCATGAACAATAGGCTTTTGGTGATCTTGTATAGTTGGGTTTCGGAAAGAGTGCCTCCGGATTTGTTTTCTTTTGTAGATTTTATAGATTCCTTCTTGTTTAGGTTTTGGTTTTTCTGTTGACTCTTGTCATTTGTATTTGTTTGCATCGCCTTGATGCTTTTTTTCACTAATAATATTGATTTTCACTTATCGAAAAAAAAAAAAAGAAAAAAAAGGAATACCAAGTTCTTAAAATTAAACCCACTATACAACCTTAAAGCCCTTTACATGATGATACTAAACTGAAAAGTATCAATGTCAGTTTGTGGATGCAATATAAATATGGCTCCTTCATGGAGTATTTGTGTCACCTAGGTTTTGTCTTCCATCAGAAACCTTTCCCAACAAGTTACAGCATTTTATCAACCACCAAGATTTACCGAATTCTGAGATCACCAGCGGATATGGAAGAATTACAATTCATTAATGGGTGAACATGACCATCCATTCTCATGGAGCCAGAAAATCTCAATCTGAAAACATCATCCACAATGTCACTAATTATCCTCAGTTTCTCATGCTTTCTCTGTTAGATAATGTCTCAATGGGACCACATATTTAAATGTGGTGTTAGTTGAGACCACATATTTAAACATCATCCACATGTTATCATTTATAAGAAGCCTACAATTTAAGTGATTCAATTTAGTTAATAGGTTTGAAGGTATATGTGTCATGGACCTAATGTGTAGATACTAGTTGAGAAATTTTCTATTTCTATGAGGGACAGAAATAGAAATTAAAACAAAATTGGTTAAGTTGGTTTTCATTCTCTTAAGAAACTGCCACACGATTTTTGTTTTTGAAAACCTATTTAACCTTAAGTTGTTATGGTCCTTAATCCTACCTGATAGGAAGAACTGCCAATTTCTTCTATATCCTCTCAAGGAGAAACTTAAGGCACTAATAAGGAAAGGATTGGAAGCCAATAACAAAGGCAATATCAAAGGATGTATTGACAATCACACTTCCGTTCAACTATAACAATGGATTCGAGTACGCATGTTTGTCTTAATTTCTTGATGATACACATGATAGATGATCCAAAGCATAAAGTTTTATGTTATGAAAATTTTAACAAGTGGTATCAGAGCAGTTATATCATGTGTATTATCAGAAATTGATATGCTATTATTCATGCAATTTAGTTTCCTGGTTTGCATATTCTAAATTTTCATCAAGGTGCAAATTTCAGATTTTCTTTTTTTTTTTTTTTGGAAATGGTAATCTGGTTTCTGGAAATGTTAAAATAATTGAGATGGGCAGTGGGTATAAATCCTTCTAATTGGATAAGTGCATGTGTTTATATATATATATATATATGGATGATTGTATGTATGAAACAGTGCGCTATTATGTTGAAATGGCCAGTGGGCTTCCGCAGTTATATATATAATAAATGCATGTGTTTATAAATCCTTCTAATGCATCAGTTTGCATTTGGATTCTACATTGTATATATATATATATATTTCATGAGGTTTGATTTTGATATAAAAAAAAAAAAAAAAATTTCCGTCTGCATTGTTTTTTCTGAGTGTTTGAAATAGAGCACCATTATGTTATTATTTTCAGAATAAAGAAGTGGTTTGGTCTTTGTTCATGCATGTGATTTGTGGCTTGGTCTTTGGCATTTAATACTCTATTCATGCATGTGATTTGTGGCTTAAAAAAAAAAAAATTTTTTTGGAACCGTCAATTATATATATATATATATGTATATAATTGATTGCTACAAATTATATAATATATACGAGGTAACGCATTAAGAAATCTTTAAATTTAAAGTAATTTCATACAACGTCTATAGGTGAAATTTAATTTTCTAAATATAAGTCAATTAAAACAAGATGTCACAAAAGTGATCTTTCTTGTCTAGATTGTTTTATATGGAATGTTTTGATGTTCATGTATGTGTACATCATGCGGGTATTTATCGGTCCACAGACATGATTAATACTTGGCAGAATTACACACACATTTAGTGGTGATAAACATGTGCCAATTGTCAAGAAAACCTAATGTGAATAATAAATCCATCAAAAGATAGATTTGTTATTTGACATAACTTATTGTCAATGTTTGATCATTATAACAAGAATACCACTTCATCGTTAATATCACTACCCAAAGGCTTGGAATTGATGTTGTGCTAGATATCTTGAGATGTTGTCATTAAATTAATTTATTTAGAGATTATCTGTTTGGTTACTTAAAGTGAGCATAATTGTTTATTCATTTTATTTTATTTTCTATTCAGCTTTAATGTCGACTACTTCAATCTCTGCCAACATAAACAATGTTCCAATGTTAAATGGAACAAACTTTAAGGACTGAAAAGAGAACATATTGATTGTTCTCGGCTACATGGACATAGACTTGGCATTAAGAATGCCAAAACCGAATGATCTCATTGAACAAAGTACTCCTGAGGAAATTGTGTACTTTGAAAAGTGGGATCGTTCTAACAGGCTAAGTCTTATGATCATGAAGCGTGGGATTCCAAAAGTCTTTCAGGGTGCAATAACAGAGGATGTTACCGTTGCCGATGAATTTCTTTCAGAAATTCAAAAGCGTTTTGCTAAAAATGATAAGGCTAAAACAAGCACGCTTTTAGCAAGCTTGATTTCAATGAAGTATAAAGGCAAGGGTAATGTTCGCGAGTACATCATGGAAATGTCTCATCTTGCTTCAAAACTTAAGGCACTAAAGCTCGACCTATCTGATGATTTGCTCGTGTATTTAGTTCTCATCTCTCTTCCTGCACAATTTAACCAATTTAAGGTCAATTATAACTGCCAGAAGGAGAAATGGACTCTCAATGAGCTCATTTCATTTTGTGTGCAAGAGGAAGAGAGATTGAAGCAAGAAAGGACTGAAAGTGCTCATCTGGCAAGCACCTCCAAGCATACGGGCAAAAGAAAGCATAAGGGAAAGGAAGTTGCTGCTCCTAAGGGTCCGGAACCAAAGAAACAGAAAGTGCAGGATGGTTGTTTCTTTTGTGGCAAGCCCGGACACAGAAAGAAAGATTGTGCCAAATACGTCACCTGGCGTGTAAAGAAAGGTACATATTATGTTTTGGTCTGTTCTGAAATAAATTTAGCTTCAGTACCAAGAAACACTTGGTGGGTAAATTCTGGTGCTACTACTCACATATGTGTTTCTATACAGGGTTGCCTGAACTACCGAAAGCCAACTGATGCTGAAAAATACATCTTTATGGGTGATGGCAAGTCAGTAGAAGTGCAGGCAATAGGGCACTTTAGATTATTGTTGAAAACTGGTTATTATTTGGACTTAATAGACACTTTTGTTGTACCGTCCTTTAGACGGAATTTAATTTCTATTTTTGTATTGGACAAATTTGGATATTGTTGTTCTTTTGGAAATATGAAGTTTAGTATGTCTATTAATTCAAATGTTGTTGGTACTGGTTTACTTAATGCATTTGATAATTTATATTTGCTACAAACTATTGCATCTTATAATGAAACCTTGCACGTAGAATCACGAGGTACAAAGCGTAAATTAACTAAAGAAAATTCAGCCTCATTATGGCACAAACGCCTAGGTCACATCTCTAAATCTAGAGTTGAGTGCCTTGTGTCTGATGGAATTTTGGACTCTCTTGTTTTTTCGTAATTTGATGTCCTGTGTTGGATCAGATCAAGGAAAACAAACCAAAATGAAGAAATTTGGTGCCCATAGGACTACAAATGTCTTAGAATTAATTCATACGACATCTCAGGGCCATTCCTATGGCCTTGGAATGGTCAACAAGATTTTATCACATTCATAGACGACTATTCCATATGGGTATCTATTTCTTATCCATGAGAAATCACAGCCTTTGGACGATTCAAAAATTTATACAAAGTTGAGTTACAACTCAACAAACGGATAAAAGTGTCAGTCTACAATTGGTGGTAAATACTATGGCGATATGATGGATCGTGAACAACGCCCGTGACCATTTGCAAAATACTTGAGGAATGTGGAATCGCCCCACAATACACCATGCCAGATCACCTAGCATGAATGGTGTATCCGAGAGACGAAAACCGACTCTTAAGGATATGGTAAGAAGTATGATCAAATATTCTACTTTACCGTAGTCCTCCGGGTGAGGCTCTAAAGATAGCAACTTATATCTTAAATTGGGTACCAACTAAAGCAGCTGCAAAAACACCTTATGAGCTTTGGGTTGGGCGAAAGCCTAGTCTAAAACACTTGCATGTGTGGGGGTGTCCTGCTGAGGCGAGGCCTTATAAACCTCATGAAACAAAATTGGACTCCAAAACCATTAGCAGCTACTTTATTGGCTATGCCGAATGATCACGGGGTTACAAGTTTTATGATCCCACAAATAGGTTAATATTTGAGACGGGAATTGCAACATTTTTTGAGGATGTTGAGTTTGGGGGGAGAAATCCAGTTAGAGACATTGTCTTTGAGGAGGAAGCAGGAGTAATCCCACTTCCTACTACTACTTTTGACCAATTACAGGTTCCTATACCTGTCATTGCTCGAGAAGTAACTTCGGATCCTCAACCAAACAATGTTGTTCAAGACAATATAGTTCAACCCCTCATTCAAGATGAGGTAATTGTTCCTGAGGATCAAACTCTACAACCTCAACCTCAAGAACCTGTGCCATTAAGGCTATCCACGAGAGAAACGAGATTTGCAATTTCGGATGATTATATTATATATCTCCAGGAACATGAGGTAGAAAATGGAATGTTGAAAGATGATCCAATCAACTTTCGTCAAGCCATGGAAAGTTCCAACTCTCATAAATGGATAGAAGCCATGAATGAAGAATATAAGTCTATGCAAGACAATAAAGTTTGGAAACTTGTCCCATTACCAGTTGATGCGAAGCCCATAGGTTGTAAATGGATATTTAAAACCAAAAGGGATTCAAATGGTAATGTGGAGAGATATGAGGCACGTCTTGTAGTCAAAGGCTTTACTCAAAAGGAAGGAATTGACTTTAAAGAAACTTTCTCTCCAGTTTTTACGAAAGATTCTTTTAGAACAATTATGGCGCTTGTTGCATATTTTGATCTTGAGTTGCATCAGATGGATGTCAAAACAGCTTTTCTTAATGGTGACATTGAAGAAACAATTTATATGGTGCAGCCAGAAAACTTTGTGTCGGGAGACTCAAAGAATATGGTTTGCAAATTGACTAAATCCATCTATGGACTCAAA
Source organism: Camellia lanceoleosa (assembly GCA_025200525.1). Classification (NCBI taxonomy): domain Eukaryota; kingdom Viridiplantae; phylum Streptophyta; class Magnoliopsida; order Ericales; family Theaceae; genus Camellia; species Camellia lanceoleosa. Next base: position 42,427,348 of record CM045770.1, on the reverse strand, counting down.
CAAGCTTCTCGTCAGTGGTACTTCAAATTTCATCAAGTTCTCACTTCGTATGGTTTTGAAACTAATGTTGTTGATGAATGTGTGTATCACAAGTTCAGTGGGAGTAAACATGTATTTTTGATTTTATATGTTGATGATATATTGCTTGCCACAAACGATATAAACTTATTGCATGACACCAAGAGATTTCTATCTAAGAATTTTGAAATGAAAGATCTTGGTGATGCTTCCTTTGTATTAGGAATCGAAATACACCAAGATCGTTCTCGGGGTATTCTGGGATTATCACAAAGGAGCTATATCGAAAAAGTACTCAATAGATTTGGCATGCAAAATTGTAAATCAGGTGAAACCCCGGTTGCTAAGGGAGACAAGTTTAGTCTCGCCTAATGCCCAAGAATGCCTTGAAATTCAAGAAATGCAGAAGATTCCTTATGCCTCTACGTAGGGAGTCTAATGTATGCCCAAGTATGTACGTCCGATATTATGCTCATAGTTGGCATGTTAGGCAGATATTTAAGTAGTCCTGGCATGGATCATTGGAAAGCAGCCAAGCGAGTTATGCGGTATTTACAGAGAACAAAGGAATATATGCTCACATATAGGAGGTCGGATAAGTTAGAGATCATTGGGTATTCCGACTCTAATTTTGCTGGATGCCAAGACAGTAGGAAATCCACATCAGGCTATATTTATCTATTAGTTGGCGGAGCAATTTCTTGGAGGTCTGCAAAGCAGACGCTCATAGCTTCATTCACCATGGCCATAGAGTTTGTAGCATGTTATGAGGCATCAAATCAAGGAATATGGCTGCGGAATTTTGTCACTGGGTTGCGTATTTTGGAAGGCATAGAAAGACCACTTAAGTTATACTGTGACAATAAGTCTGCAGTTTTATATTCCAATAACAACAGGAGCTCGACAAAATCAAAGTATATTGATATCAAGTTCCTAGTTGTAAAAGAAAGAGTGCAGAGTGGACAGATTTCCATAGAGCACATTGGGACAAACGCCATGATAGCGGATCCACTTACGAAGGGACTACCATCCAAGGTCTTTTATGAGCACATCGTCAGATGGGTGTTGTTCTCTTTGAGAACATTTTGGTTTAGTGGGAGTTTGTATTTATATTACTACTCTATGTCAGCCTTGAGTTTTATCTATGTAATTAGATTAATTTCTGTAGAAATGAAGTATTCAGTTTATTACACCTTACGACATTGTGAAGTATTGATCTCAATAAAGTTAAGTAGGACCGCTTGGAAATAGGCATGTATGGATCACATTACATGTAATTTCCATGCTACGATCCATGATTGATCTATGTCATTTAGTCATTGGTATACGTGACCCTTGGTGAGTCGAGTTACGATTAATGTAACGAAGACCGCTTTGATCCTATATCAATATAGTTAATGGACAAGATTGTTTGAATACCCTCAGGTCATGATAACAAATTTCTGAGCTCACTAAAGTTAAGCACATTTGTCAGGTTACATATGTGGTCCAGTGGGAGATTGTTAGATAATGTCTCAATGGAACCACATATTTAAATATGGTGTTATCATTTATAAGAAGCCTACAATTTAAGTGATTCAATTTAGTTAATAGGCTTGAGGATATATGTGTCATGGACCTAATGTGTAGATACTAGTTGAGAAATTTCTATTTCTATGAGGGATGTAAATAGAAATTAAAACAAAATTGGTTAAGTTGGTTTTCATTCTCTTAAGAAACTGCCACACGGTTTTTGTTTTTGAAAACCTATTTAACCTTAAGTTGTTATGGTCCCTAATCCTGCCTGATAGGAAGAACTGCCAATTTCTTCTATATCCTCTCAATGAGAAACTTAAGGCACTAATAAGGAAAGGATTGTAAGGCAATAACAAAGGCAATATCAAAGGATGTATTGACAATCACGCTTCCGTTCAACTATAACAATGGATTCGGGTACGCATGTCTGTCTTAATTTCTTGATGATACACATGATAGATGATCCAAAGCATAAGGTTTTATGTTTTGAAAATTTTAACATTCTCATTTCTCCTGCACTTCTCAAATATGGTCACGCCACATAACAAATAACTCCAAATGAAGAGAAATAGCATAATAGAATTTAAACCATACAAAAATATGGTGTTGATGCAAATATATGATTTAGGAATATCACTTAACCATTTAAAATGGGAGAACTTCTCCACGAATATGCACAATAACAAACTATGATAAGCAAAAGGTAGCTGTGTTGTATCTGTGCACTCAACCGGGTCTCTCACGGGAGGTAATGGTATAAATTCTTGTTGGAAGGTCTATCCATAGACAATTGAGAACAGTCAGCATCCATGTTCCTTGTGTGAGCCACAAAATGTTCTAAACCACTATTATCATGCAACAGCAACTCTTGGGCTAAATTTAAATTGAAATGAGAGAGAGAGAGAGGATGACGATGATGAGGCGACCATGGTGATAATAAGAAGGATGACAATTAAGACGACAACACATGCAACAGAGGAATGACCTATGGAAGAAAAAGCAAAAATTGTTGAACTGAACCACAAAGTAGGAAAACACGTGAAGACATTCAACAAAGTTTAAGAGCAACAAACCTTATGGATCCCACCAAAAAAAAAAAAAAACTAAGGGTGCCACACAGTACCATTATATGGAGAGGATAACTAGAAGTCAAGTGAGCTACCATCTAGTTCCTTTTCTTCCACCTTGGCCAAGCCTGAGCTGAGAAGGAAGAAGCACTCTTCATGCCCTTGCTGGACCAAGATCTTCTTCAAGGCTTCCTCACTTTTCTCGGCTAGTTCTTTGCCGACATCCTCAAGGACCTCCATGTCCTCATCTTCAATCTCTACTGCTTCTCGTCAGATGTTGCGGTGGATTTCATTGCTTCCATGGAGCAATTTTTTCCTGCACTTGATCCGCTCTGACCTCCTCAATTCCATGCTTTGTTGAGAATCACAACAGCTAGTGCAATGTTGAGGGAATAACCCCCATTGCATGCAGCTATAGTCTTTCCAGGATAATATTGTAAGGGAAAAGAGTGTCAATTACTGTGAACTCAGTTGTTACCTTTTTGGTGCCAGCCTGCACCTCTAAACTTACTGCTCCCAGTGGCCACGTCGACGTTTCATTGAACCCGACCATTGGACCATTGGATTGTTCCAGATCATCTTGGTGAAAGCCAAGCTCCTTGTAACACCTGACATACATGATGTCACAAGAACTGCCCTGGTCGATCAGAATTTGCTTTACTTGACACTCTCCAACCTGGAGGGATATTACCAAGGCATCGTTGTGTGGATGTTGCACTATCTCTAGGTCATCTTTAGTAAAGGACACCACTGGTTCCTGGCACTCGTCTGCCCTAGGTCTCTTCTGTCGGACCTGATACACATGTTATAGGTGTTTTACCTTTTGAATTTCCCCCCGTATCTCGTTTTCATTCACCTTTGAGTGAATTACATTGATCACTCAAGGTCCGCCTGCTTGTGGTTGTGGTGCTGGTGGGGGTGGTGCTGCTGGTGCCTGAGGTAATCTCACTTGCTCTTCCCTCGTCCTGGTCTCATCTACTTGTTCTCTTAAATGACCCCATCTTACCAGGTCTTCCAAATGTGCCTTTAGGGCTCTGCACCCTTGAGTTAGATGTCCTTCCTCGTTGTGGTAGGCATAGTGTTTCCTAAACTTCTTCCCATAAATTCACCAGGAAGCTTCTTTAGTGCTCTATAATAGGGCTACTTCCGAATTCTTTCTAAGACTTTGTAGACCGGAATTCGGAATACGGTTGTGACTGCCTATGTAGCCCTCAATCCTGTTTCTTACTTATTATATCCACTATTACCTTGGCCGCTTACAGCCGCTTTCTCTCTTGTTTCGACACCTTTGTTCCTTGTGTCCTCATCACTCTCGATACTTCTCTATCCCGACATAAGTTCTTCCATGCTTTTTGGTAGTGTCTTTGTTAGTGATTTTCGAAGCAGATAATCATCTTTCAGGCCGTTCTTAAAAGACACAACCACCACCTCTTGGTTGCATTCTGGTATTCGGTTGAACACCTCATAATATCTTTTGGCATAGGCCCTAAGGCTTTCATCTTCTCTTATTCTCGAGCTATCGTGAGTCTACCTCAACTACCGTAGTTTGTTTGTTACAAACCTATCCACTTAACATCTCAAATAGGCCTTCCTTTTTTCACATTCTTTCAAGAACTTGTGAAACCAGCCTAATGCAATTTCCCAAGGATGAGGAAACACCTTGCAAAGCAACGGCTTGTTCCGTTGTATAATGCCATTAAGTTCGTGTACAAGCCAACAGAAAGTTAGGGTCCGACTTACCATCATATATCCGAATCTCGCATATTAAACCTCTTCGGGCTTTAAATTTGTCAAGTTCTACCAAGAACGATGTTCTCGGCTTGACCGAGAGGTTATCTCAAGATCTTGTCGCCTCTAGAAGTAATCCTCAGATCCTCCTTGGTTCATCCAGAGCTCGGTTATCTCCGGATTTTAGCCTTTTCAGACGCTTATTTCCAAAGGTCATTGTGAGTCTTCTTGACCTCTCTCGTTAGTTGCATCGAACAGTTCCTTCCCTTGAACATGTCGATGTTCTTTGGGATCAACTTCTTTGGTATGATGTGTCCTTCTAGAATCTCCCTTTATTGACTATCCTCGCCCGACCTCTCTTGAAGACCGGTGAGAGTGTTCCTTGGTCCTGGTGTGTTGGGGGGACTGTAGGAATTACTTTTTGGCCCTTTTTTTGGGCATCTTTTTTGGTTATTGGAATCGGTGTGTCTTGTAACGGAAACGGTGGCTGTATGACGTTATTCTGCATCATGAAATTGATGACCGATTGCAGGTTTGCCAATTTGTTTGCCATCCTCTTCATCTCACCGTCCCTCCGCGGGCACCTATCTTTCCATACCTGGAGGTCATCCTCATTATAGTACCCGCCTCGGTCTGATTTCTTTGGTATGTTGCCCTTCTAGCCGACGTCTTTCTCTCCGAGATTCCGATCCCAAGTTTCCTCGTTGCAGTTATCTTCCTCTATGTTAGGGTCAATGTGCTTACCACTCCCAGTAAGGATGTCGTCCCCAACCTTTTCTTTCTGTCCGTCGTTGGCCATCTATTCTCCTTTCGTTTCTATAAACAGCGCCAAATTGTGTGTGCTGTTTTCTGACCATACTGCCAAACAGGCACTCAGCTAGAGAACACTAGCAGAATAGATTGCGCCTAAACGACCTGTCACAGAAAGAAAAAGACTCTGGCAGTGGTTCATCCACCCGATGGCACTCCGACGATCAAGTCGGTTATCTCTCAAAGATAGCAAAAGTACTTAACTCACTATTCAGAATACAAAAATGGTACCTTAGACCCACGAGGGTGCCTATCTTTGTAGTCAACACTAACTCGTCCCTCAGAAGCCTAGCTTCTCGGCCAAGTTAAGGACACGTGACACCTTGGCTAGCACTTCGTGCCACCTTGGCCACGTGTTGCTATCCAAAAATATGTTCCCACAAATAATAATAATTATGTTTATGAAGTTTATCGTGCCATTGAAAAAAATTAAAAAATAATAATAAACAAACAAACATGCAGGACAACAACAAAATTGTTTGGATGATTTATTTTTTGGGGAGAGGCTTCTTTGGGCCATACTATTGGCCCTGTGGGGTCTATCATGGATCCCATTTCGATAATCCGAACATTTCAATGTGTAGAACTTATCTAGTACTTTATGCTTGAAAAAAATAATGTTGATCCGATATTGGTAGCCTCTTGATCGGATCACATTTTTGTTAACGATTTATTTTTAAAATCATATTTATCATTGATAAAAATGTGTTCCCACGAGAGTGCCTCTCTTTTGTAGCAAACACTAACTTGGTCCCAGTAGAAGCCTAGCTCCTCGGCCAAGTTAAGGACACGTGGCACCCTGGCTAGCACGTCGGTCCCATCTTGGCCACGTGTTGCTATCCAAAAATATGTTCCCACAAATAATAATAATTATGTTTATAAAGTTTATCGTGCCATTGAAAAAAATTAAAAAATAATAATAAACAAACAAACATGTAGGATAACAACAAAATTGTTTGGATGATTTATGTTTTGGGAAGAGGTTTCTCTAGAGCATATTATTGGGCCTGTGGGATCTATCATGGATCCCGTTTTGATAATTTGAACATTTCAATGTGTAAAACTTATCTAGTACTTTATGCTTGAAAAAATAACGTTAATCCGATATTGGTAGCCCCTTGATCGGATCACATTTTTGTTAACGATTTATTTTTAAAATCATATTTATCATTGATAAAAATGTATTCCGATCAAGGGGATAATGATATCCAATCAACGTAATTTTTTGCAAACATAAAGTATTCGACGAGTTCTACACATTGAACGGTTCGGATGATCGAAAAGTGACCCGTGGTGGGCTCCACGAGCCTAACAATATGTGGACTAGAGAGAAGCCATCTCCCATTTTTTTTCTCCAATCTGGTCTTTTGCCTTTCAATCTGAGGTTTTCTACCATTCAGACCTCCACCGTTTTAGTGGATTGTATATTTGAGGTCAATGTCAGAGTTGTTTGCTGATCCTACGCTACCAGTTGTGCAAATCTAATTTTTTAAAAATATTTTTTTTAGTGTTTTTGTATTTTGTTTTATTATTTTTTCCCTCCTTTGTGGAGGCGTGTCTTTTTCTTCCATGGAGATTTGGGTTTGTCTCTCGTTGTTGGTGGGCAGATGTTGCGTGTATGGTTGTTGGTTGGTGCTGCAGATGTTGTGGTTATGGTTGTTGGGTGATGGTCACAGTATGTTACAGGTTATGTTTGTTTAGTGTACGAGTGTTGCAGGCTATGGTTGTTGAGTGATCGAGTGAGCAAGTTTGAAATACTAAACCATAATTGTAATCCATTTTAGAATTTGGAATTATCATTGTTGATGTATTTGTTTTATTTATCAATAAAATCTAACTTTGAAAAAATAAAATATAAAAAATTAATTACAAAAAAGAATTTTTTAACTTTTTTAAGTAAGTAATTATTTTAGTCTGTGTGGTTGCGACAAATCACATGGTGAAAAATTTAACGAATGAGACAATGTTAACGTTAGAAAATAAAAGGACAAAGGATGACTTGTGCTATAAGATTATTCATTTGTCAAGTAAATATTAGATGGTAGTTTGAATTGAAATTACTCAACAATTAATTAATATAATTGGAGTCTCCTTAAAAAAATAATAAAAAATAAAAAGTTGGTGGATTTCACGAAGTGTTTGACAAAACGTTGGTAAATGGACGCGTTCACACGTGGTTTTTGAGAACTTGGTTTTGAGATTTTTTTTTAAAAAAATTTTCAGTATAAGATAAAAGTTTTACAAAATTAAAAAAAATAAATACAAATAAAATATTATATTCAATTTTATAATTATTTCACTTTTTTTTACATAAATATCATATTTAATCACAAAAAAATCTAATTATCTTTTTAAACACAATTTTTTTTTTTTCAATAATATCTTATAACTAAAATATTTTATATAAACACTCACTTCCCAAACGTCCAAACACATATATATCGAGAAGATGGCTGGCTGGTGGTGGTAGTAGAACTGCGTAGGTTCGTTCATTTGAGGTCAGCTCAGAACTGTAGAACGTCGTGGCCTTCAAGGAAAATAATAAAACTCAAACTCAACTCAAAACCCAGCACACCAATCGAGCGAACACGTGCTTTAAAGTGAGTTGGATCTATAAATATTTGCAGAACAGAGAAATCCCAGACCCTGATATCCCCAACTCCCCAAAACAAGAAAGAAGAAGAAGAAGAAGAAGAAGAAGAAGAAGAAGAAGAAGAAGGAGGAGGAGGGCAGTTAGTTGTTACGAGGTAAGTAAAATTGGATATAAAGAGTGGTTGTTATGGTTTTGAATGATAAAAAAGTGATTGCAAATGATGATTTTGGACTGACAAATAAATCTCATTCCTTAAATTTATGATCCCCCACATACACATATACACATACTTGATTAGCACCAAGTCCTCTTTTGATTCATCAAAATGAAACCTGTCATCATACTTGATTATCCCTTATTGTTTTGATTTTTACAAGTTCAACTGACCACTCTTTGTTGTTTGAACCAACTGTTTGATCTCTACTCCTAACTCATAATCTCCACCAGATTTTTTGTTTTAGATTATTAATCCATTGTTTGCTTTTTCTCTTGATCAGTATTTTTTTTTAGGACAAATTACATATACCGCTCAAGGTGTAACAAAATTACAGATAGCTGAGGTTTGAGAAATTACAGGTACCTGAAAGTACTATATGCATAACAAATTAGGAGGTAAATTGTTATGAAAATATAAATCTCAGGAGGATCTGTAATTTTCGAAACCTCAGCTATTTGTAATTTAGCTAAATCTCAAGGGAGGTATATGTAATTTGCCTTTTTTTTTTAAATTTATTTATTATTGGGTGGTATATATATGGATCAGTATTTTGTTTTGGGCTTTTATTGATTTTGCATCTCTGTTCCCCCCTTGGGTGGTGGTTGTATTTGTTAATCAAGTTGGAAAAAAAAGGAAATGATAGTAAATTTGCTTGATTTCAATCCATCAAGAAATTTGTTTTTACTCAAAAATAATATTAGGGATCATAAAAAATAAAAAATAAAAATATCATAAAATGCATCATAAAGATTTTTATCATTTAATTAGGTTGTAGTGTTTTATTATGTGCGATCTAAAGATAAAGAATCTTTAATGATATTTTCTTCATCATCCCCGGCATAACTCTTGCTCAAATTAGGAAAAAGATCCGGACTCCCACTGAGAGTCACCTCCATGACTCCACTGGCCTGTGATTGGTCCAGTTTTTTTTTTTTCCCCAAGCACCAACCCCCACCACGTGTGTGTGGAGTGGTGGGGGCGGGGGCTTGAGGGGTCTCAATCATTTCCGCTCAAATTATAATGGCTGAGTTTTCATTCTTGGAAAATGATGTTCTCACCGAATTAGAAACCGAAGATGACTGAGTCGCAGTTTGGGGTTTAACTGTTTTTTAGTAGTTTTTTTGGCTTTAATGTGAGGGTATGTTGGTCTTTTACACTGGTATTAGTCAGTTCCTTTTTTGTTTTTTTCTGTTTTTTTGGACCTTTTAAGCAAAAAAACTATATCCTAAACCAGGCCTAAGGTGATTCATTTTAATTGCCCGATTGATGCTTGATGCCCACAAGCTTTGGACATAACAGAATCTATCACCGTACTCGGTTTGAGCAGCAGTTTTTTTTTTTTTCAACCTAGTTGTTTAAAAAATGAATACCAGAAACAGACCTGCCTGGTCAATCATATAAATGTATTTTTATTTTATTTTGTTCAAAATAAATTGTTTGCACTGATTGCTAGCTACTGATTGCCATATATAGGTTCAAGATCTGCCCATTACCCACCCAGTTAATTTCCCTTCCAACTATTGTTGTTGTTATGTTAATACTCTTTTTAAGATTTATTGTTGTTGTCTACATTTATCTGCCAACTGATTGGACTTTCTTTTTCCACAAGTGATTGAGACGACTAAAAAACACACTATTAAAAGTTCTAATGAGCTGAAAAATATATTAAAAAAAAAAAGAAAATAAGAAAAATAAAAGAGACGACCATTACACCAAGGGGAGCCACCTCATTAGTGCTCCCCCTAATGCTCCTTTTTTAGTACTCCCAAGCATTAATTTTCTTTTTCCAGCTATAAGCTCATAATTTGCTAATCTTGGATATAAATTCAGAGGTAAGTGCGTGCGGACAAACAATAACAGACTTGGAAGTTGGGTAAGTAAATATGGCCGAGGAGAATGGCATGGACAGCCATATGAAGAGGCACGAGACTCAGGCGGAGGCCACAACATCAAAAAGCCTAGCACTTGAAACAGAGGCGGGAACAAGTAGCTCTGGAACAAATGACACGAAGAAAACCACGGAAAAGGCGAGCACCAAGACGGTTCCATTTTACAAGCTGTTCACTTTTGCAGAACCCTTAGATGTTGTCTTGATGATAATGGGTACAATTGGTGCCATTGGGAATGGTATTAGCATGCCCCTTATGACCGTAATTTTTGGGGAATTGGTTAATTCTTTTGGACAAAACCAAGCCAACAATGATATCGTTAAGGTTGTTTCTAAGGTAAAACAAATCACCCAAAGTTTACATAAGCTTAGGTTTTTTTTTTGTCCCTTGGATTTTTCTTCATTTTGTATTTTTGGAAATATCCCAGTTCTCTCTCTTTTCTTCTGATATATAAGTTGGAATGAAAAAATAAATAACAAATCATTTAATTAGTTGCCTGATTACGTTTTAGGTATCACTGAAATTTGTCTATTTGGCTATTGGGGCTGGTGCGGCAGCATTCCTCCGTAAGTGGATCCAACCTAGCTATAATTTTTTGTATTTAATTAGTTTTGAATGATTAGCTAACATTGATAAATTTGAATTAGTATATAACAATCGTAGTGTTGTTTTTTTGATGTGGTTAGAGGTGTCTTGCTGGATGGTAACCGGAGAGCGACAAGCTGGAAGAATAAGGGGCCTTTATCTGAAAACTATATTAAGACAAGATATCGGTTTCTTTGATAAGGAAACGAATACTGGAGAAGTTGTTGGGCGGATGTCAGGTGACACTGTTCTCATTCAAGACGCTATGGGTGAGAAGGTATGTACCATCCATGATCCATCCATCTATCCCCAAACAACAAACATAGACAAGCAGATCATCATTATAAATATTTATGTTTCTACACTACGCTACACTGTCATATCCCTAGCTAAGCTAATCTACCTATACATATATGATCTTAATTAATTTTGTTTTGATGAATTGAATGGTGTAGGTTGGGAAATTTATACAGCTGCTGTCAACATTTTTGGGAGGCTTTGTGATAGCATTCATGAAGGGGTGGCTTCTTACATTGGTCCTGTTGGCCCCTCTTCCTCTGCTTGCAATAGCAGGTGCAGCCATGGCCCTTGTCATATCTAGAATGGCATCCAACGGACAAAATGCTTATGCTAAAGCAGCAACTATAGTTGAACAGACTATCGGCTCAATTAGAACAGTATGCAAACTAATCCACAAGTAAACCGTGCCTAGCAGCTGTGGATTGATAAACTTCGACCATGTCTTTATTTTATGATAGATTCTACTGCTATTTAATTTTCTTATATTTCTTGATTTGAGTATATATATATGTTCAGCATTAATTTATGTTTCCTATGTGTAGGTTGCATCATTTACCGGGGAGAAGCAAGCTGTGGTTAATTACAACAAATCTCTTCTAGATGCTTATAAGTCGGGTATTCAAGAAGGCTTGGCTACTGGATTGGGTTTTGGATCAGTTATGTTTATCATGTTCGGCACTTATGCTTTGGCTGTATGGTTTGGTGGAAAGATGATATTAGATAAGGGATATAGCGGAGGTTCAGTGATTAATGTGATTATATCTGTCTTGGTTGGTTCCATGTGAGTGCACGCCACTTGTAAACCTTTAATTTTTTCCCCCCTCCCAATTGTTAGCTTCTTAAACTATATATATCTGCAACCTACACAATTAGTTATATTATTTCCATGGTAATTTGTACACCCCTGTAAAAGCCAATTAAAAGTTAAAACCCCTTGAGTTTATTAGCTCTAAAAACAAAACTAAATCATCATGTACTTCTAAGTTTCTTAATTTATAAGGTTTTGGTATAATATATAAATATAAATGGCTGTTTCAAATTCAGGTCTCTTGGGCAGGCATCTCCTTGCATGAGCGCATTTGCCGAAGGTCAAGCTGCAGCATACAAGATGTTTGAAACTATAAAAAGGAAACCAGAGATAGATGCATCTGAAACCAGTGGAAAAATACTAGATGACATTCGTGGTGATATAGAGTTAAGGGATGTTCATTTTAGTTATCCAGCCAGACCAGATGAGCAAATATTCAGTGGATTCTCACTTTCCATCCCTAGTGGCACAACAGCGGCTTTAGTTGGACAAAGTGGAAGTGGAAAGTCAACAGTGATCAGTCTGATAGAGCGATTTTATGATCCACAAGCCGGTGAAGTTCTTATAGATGGTGTTAATCTTAAAGAGTTCCAGCTAAAGTGGATTAGGAATAAAATTGGTCTTGTAAGCCAAGAGCCTGTGCTGTTTACATGCAGCATCAAGGACAATATTGCCTATGGGAAGGATGGTGCAACTATAGAAGAGATTAAATCAGCAGCTGAGCAAGCCAATGCTGCTAAATTCATCGATAAACTGCCTCAGGTTCTTCCTTACCTTTGATTATTAATTATTTGTCCTTTTTGTTGTTACTCTTTAATTTTTATATTAATTCCATTCTTACTTTCATGAGCATGCATGCATTCATGTTTTAAATATTCTTTTTATCTTACCATCACATGCCTTAAAATTTTCGATTTAGGGACTGGACACCATGGTGGGTGAGCATGGAACTCAACTGTCTGGTGGACAGAAGCAGAGAGTTGCCATAGCCAGAGCAATTCTAAAAGATCCACGAATTCTACTCTTGGATGAAGCAACAAGTGCGCTTGATGCAGAGTCGGAGAGGGTAGTGCAAGAGGCACTGGACAGGATTATGGTCAACAGAACAACTGTCATTGTTGCCCATCGTTTGAGCACAGTTAGGAATGCTGACATGATTGCAGTGATTCAACGAGGAAAGATAGTTGAAAAAGGTATATCTTATGAAAGCCTTGGCCTTGCTAATCACTTTACAAATTAATGAGTAGTAAAGCAAACATCATAAATACCTATTTGATAAAACATATGTTGCTTCTTTCATGCTTCCTTCCTCCTCACTCTCTGAATTTCGAGAAAAATTCCCAAATAACCTTGAATAATTATGATGAAAACATATGCTTCTTGTTCTATGTATTTAATTTCTTTACCTTATCCATGAGGTTTTCCTGACAATTCTCAAAGTTTGGAAATTTCCAGGATACTATTTAGGTTCTGAATCCCAAATTCTTCTTCTTCATTTTTTTATTTACATAAGCCATATTTATGATGAAGAATGTATGTTGAGTTTAGTGTTGTATGTTTTAATCAATCAGGCTCACACTCGGAACTACTCAAGGATCCAGAAGGAGCATTCTCTCAGCTTATACGATTGCAAGAAGTGAACAAATATTCTGAACAAGCTGCAGACCAAGACAAATCAGGATCTATGAGTGAATGGGGACGACAATCAAGTCAACGCATGTCATTGTTACGATCCATAAGTCGTGGATCATCTGGGGTAGGGAATAGCAGCCGCCACCTCTCAGCTGCATTTGGTCTACCTACAGGACTCAATGTTCCTGAAACTGAATTGACAGAAGCCGAAGCCTCTGACCTAGACCCTTCAGCAAAGCCTCCAAAAGTCTCGTTGCGCAGACTTGCCTATCTCAACAAGCCAGAGGTTCCAGTGCTGATAGTAGGATCTATAGCTGCAATTATTAATGGCTGTATACTTCCACTTTTTGGTCTATTGCTTTCAAGTGTGATCAAAGCATTTTTTGAGACAGCGCATGAACTAAGGAAACATACACAATTTTGGGCACTCATCTTTGTTGTCCTAGGAGTGGCAGCATTGTTGGCATTTCCAGCACGGACATACTTTTTTTCGGTGGCTGGTTGTAAGTTGATAAGAAGAATCAGATCAATGTGCTTTGAGAAGGTGGTTCACATGGAGGTTAGTTGGTTTGATGAGCCCAGGAACTCAAGTGGAGTGATTGGATCAAGGCTCTCTGCAGATGCAGCTAGTGTGCGAGCATTAGTTGGAGATGCACTTGCTCAGGTTGTTCAAGATTCTGCATCAGCAGTTGCAGGGTTGGTCATTGCTTTTCAAGCAAGTTGGCAGCTTGCACTAATTATCCTTGCTTTGTTACCTCTATTAGGATTGAGTGGTTTTGTTCAACTTAAGTTCATGCAAGGGTTTAGTGGAGATGCAAAGGTTTGCTTTCAAAACACTTCATCATACATTTCATGGTTGCAACATTCCACAATTTTATTCTGATTTGAAAGAAGGAAAAAATATTATGTTTGTGTTTGGATCTCAGACTGGTGGAGGGACAAAAATGAAAAAGAGGGAGAAAGTAGAATTAGCTTCTACTTCATTTCTTTTTCCTTTCCTTTACTTCATAAATGCACGATTTTAAACACAACCTATGAGTTTTTGTTTCCTAATAATTATTTTTATTAAGATTTGGGGGTAAATGGGTGCAGGTGATGTATGAGGACGCAAGCCAAGTTGCGAATGATGCAGTTGGAAGCATAAGAACAGTTGCTTCATTCTGTGCGGAAGAGAAAGTGATGGAACTATACAGAAAGAAATGTGAAGGGCCTTTGAAGAACGGGATAAGGCAAGGTTTGATTAGTGGGGTGGGTTTCGGAGTGTCATTTGCCTTGCTATTTTTGGTCTATGCAACTAGTTTCTATGCTGGAGCACGGCTAATGGAGGCTGGCAAAACAACATTCTCAGATGTTTTCCGTGTGAGTATATACATACTATATATACACAAGACAATTCCATAAATTTTTATCCAAAATGCTAGACATCAAGAAATGCTAGTTTTGATTCAATTATTTGCGAATCTCTTGCAGGTTTTCTTTGCTCTCACCTTGGCAGCCGTTGGAATTTCTCAATCAAGTTCCTTAGCTCCCGATTCTACTAAAGCCAAGTCTGCAGCTGCTTCCGTATTTTCCATGCTGGACCGAAAATCAAAGATAGATCCCAGTGACGAATCCGGGACGACTTTAGAGAATGTAAGGGGAGAAATTGAGCTTCGACATATTAGTTTCAAATATCCAACTAGGCCAGATATTCAGATTTTCAGTGACCTTAGTTTGACTATTCATAGTGGCAAGGTAAAATTCTACCTTTTCTTTTGACTATTTGTATTGTCATCGAACATATAAGTTAGTGTGTTTCATCTTTCAACTACAAAAATTGAATTGTATATGAATCTCAATTTTCCAGACGGTAGCTCTGGTGGGAGAAAGCGGAAGCGGGAAATCAACAGTGATTGCATTGTTGCAGAGATTTTACGATCCTGATTCAGGTCATATTACCCTAGATGGAACTGAGATTCAGAGTTTGCAATTGAAGTGGCTGAGGCAGCAGATGGGTCTGGTTAGCCAAGAACCAGTCCTGTTTAACGACACAATACATGCCAACATTGCATATGGAAAGGAAGGACATGCAACGGAGGCTGAAATTTTAGCTGCGTCAGAGTTGGCAAATGCCCACAAGTTCATTAGCGGTTTGCAACAGGTTAGATAAGCATATGGAATAAATGATTTTCATCATATGTTGTTATTATAGGCTAGCATTTATTATATTCATTTGGGCATTTTTTTTTTATTATTATTATTTTTTTTTTGGGGATTAAATTGCAGGGGTATGATACCATAGTAGGAGAGAGGAGTGCAACTGTCAGGGGGACAGAAGCAGCGGGTGGCCATTGCTCGTGCCATAGTGAAAAGTCCCAAAATACTACTGCTAGATGAGGCTACAAGTGCGCTAGATGCAGAGTCAGAGAGAGTGGTTCAAGATGCATTGGACAGAGTCATGGTGAACAGGACTACGGTGGTAGTGGCACATAGATTGTCCACAATCAAGAATGCAGACGTTATAGCAGTGGTTAAGAATGGTACTATCGTAGAGAAGGGAAAGCATGACAATCTGATTAAGATCAAAGATGGTGTCTATGCCTCCTTGGTTGCGCTTCACATGAGCGCTCCATCCTAAACGTCTGTCTGTGTCCGCTTCTTTCTTCTGTTTTTCTTTTTTCTTTTTAAGACAACTTTAGCTTTTTGTATGAGTACTGAATTTGTTTCTAAAGGATGAATAATAAGAGCTGAAAGAAAATGTGTAAATTAATTTCCCGATAAGCTTGTGGTCATGGATGAATTCTTCTACTTTTTTACATGTTAATTGTGCAATTTATTACATATGCCCGAGTCTTTTTACATAGCAGACAACATAACTAGTACTTTCACAACACATCAGAATTGCTCAAGATTTCATAAGCAGCAAAACAATTTTTACAATCAACACAAAAACAAAAGAAGGTTATATCTTCTATGTGCCCAACAGCCAAACTTCCACAAAGAAATGAATGCCTCAGAACTAACAAATCATACAGAAAAAGGAGCAAGTAAATTTGAATTTAGTAGAAACTAGTTGAATTGCTCAAAGAATACAAATGCCAATAGGCTTATTGCATAAGCAACTACAAAAGATAGATCAAAACAGGGCTAAACATATAGTAAGTCAGCTTCTACTCGTTAGAGATCCATAAGGGTACCTTTTACACGTCCCGAGTGAGTACATACAACATCTCCACTTACTATTCAGCATGTTGCCCGAAATTCCAACTCGAACTGGGACAAGCTACAGGCACCCAAAGTAGGAGAAGAACAGATCATGACAATCTACAGAAGACAGCTCCAGATGTTTCAATCCAGCTGCCTAGAAAGAGCCAAATAGGTAGTCATGAATCATGATGAGGAAATACTTCAATAGGATCGGTTTTAGCATTTCTACCGTTTCAAAGATCAACTACCAAGACATGATTGAAACTTAAGTGTTCAGTATCATAACATATGCACCATAGTTGGAGTACTGGGAGGCTCATGCAAAACACATGAGTAAACATCAAACGTTGTCAAAAGGGTGAACTGCAAGGTTTTTGTATCAAGCATATAGACAATTGAATTTAAGTCAAACAGCTAAGGATACCGAGGATAATTCCAGTTGGATGGAAAGATAATTCCTCGACTTGATACATACATGACTGTAACAGAATTGTAACAAAGGATAAAATACAAGAATACCTTCCATAATCGGCGGATTTTTCAGGAGGTGGATGATTTTGTGGCTTGCATGAACAATAGGCTTTTGGTGATCTTGTACAGTTGGGTTTCGGAAAGAGTGTCTCCGGATTTGTTTTCTTTTGTAGATTTTATAGATTCCCTTCTCGTTTAGGTTTTGGTTTTTCTGTTGACTCTTGTCATTTGTATTTGTTTGCATTGTCTTGATGCTTTTTTCACTAATAATATTGATTTTTACTTATTGAAAAAAAATAAAAATAAATAAAATAAAATAAAAAAGAATACCAAGTTCTTAAAATCTGAACAGTGAGGGTCCTAATAGGTTCATTAATACATAGGCACAAAAGGAAATTAAACCCACTATACCACCTTAAAGCCCTTTACATGATGATACTAAACTGAGAAATATCAAAGTCAGTTTTTGGATGCAATATAAATATGGCTCCTTCATGGAGTATTTGTGTCACCTAGGTTTTGTCTTCCATCAGAAACCTTTCCCAACAAGTTACAGCATTTTATCAACCACCAAGATTTTACCGAATTCTGAGATCACCAGCAGATATGGAAGAATAACAATTCATTAATGGGTGAACATGACCATCCATTCTCATGGAGCCAGAAAATCTCAATCTGAAAACATCATCCACAATGTCACTAATTATCCTCAGTTTCTCATGCTTTCTAATTTCTCCCATATTTCTCAAATACGGTCACGTCACATAACTAATAACTCCAAATGAAGAGAAACAGCATAACAGAATTTAAACCATACAGAAATATGGTGTTGATGCAAATATATGATTTAGGAATAGCACTCAACCATTTAAAATGGGAGAACTGCTCCACGAATATGCACAACAACAAACTATGATAAGCAAAAGGTAGCCAGGTTGCACTGCTGTGCACTCAACTGGTCTCACGGGGGGAGGTAATGGTATAAATTCTTGTTGGAAGGTCTATCCGTAGACAATTGAGAACAGTCAGCCTCCATGTTCCTTGTGTGAGCCACTAAATGTTCTAAACCACTATTATCATGCAGCAGCAGCTCTTGGGGCTAAATTTAAATTGAAATGAGAGAGAGAGAGAGAGAGAGAGAGAGAGAGAGAGAGAGGATGACGATGATGAGGCGACCATGGTGATAACAAGAAGGATGACAATTACGACGACAACACATGCAACAAAGGAATGACCTATTGAAGAAAAAGAAAAAATTGTTGAACTGAACCACAAAGCAGGAAAACACGTGAAGACATTCAACAAAGTCTAAGAGCAACAAACCTATGGATCCCACCAAGAAAAAAAAAAAACTAAGGGTGCCACGCAGTACCATTATATGCAGAGGATAACTAGAAGTCAAGTGAGCTACCATCTATTTGTTTTGTGCAACACTGCAAGATTTTATACCAAATAAACATAAAGGATGTGTAAAGAAAGACTGGTAACAAGTTAGAATGTAATACTCAATTTCATTTTGAGGACTCTAAATTAAGCAACACATCATGTTCCTGTTTCATATGATAATGTTCCACGGATTTGCTGTTTCCCCAAGGTTGATCACCAAGGGGTTAGAGCCTTAATTATGCTTACAGGTGTCAAAACAAATGGGACAACTTAACAAATGGCAATACTAATACAATACCACAATTTGAACAAAATGTGAATGTGAGCATATGTCATGATATAATCTACTTCCCATCGATTATCTTAATATAATATTACATACTCATATGTGTGATTTGAGAGTCTCTGATTGTAAGGAGGTCATGTTATTCTTTTAAAGGCTTTGGCAAACTTGCTCATGCAAAGCGTAGAACCATATGCATAGAAGTGAACGGAATGCATTTATCCCAGATATTATTACCTTGTTATGGAAAGAGTTCGATCCTAAGACATGATGCATTCCTCTTTTCATTTTTGGGAGAGCATCTTGCAAGTGAATCCATCAGACACAAGCTGACTAATTGCTTCCCTAAAGTTGAGATAATCATCAATTGTGTTGTAAACCTGATGAGAAATACGAGCATAACCTGTTATACAACTATTTTCATGCCTAACACCAATATCGCCACCATCTTTTGGTGCCTGATGGTAGTGTATTGGAACTTCCACTCGAAAATGATCCCGCAAATGGGTTCTCAACTTCAAGGCATCATCATCACTAAAAATCCCTAAGCTAGCAGGCAAGCCAACCATTGCCATACTGGGACACATATCCGGAGGTGACCCGAGACTAGTTCCCCAAGCCTTGGCTAGCAATTCACCCATTTCAACAACAGCATCATGATTCCTCTTGGCAATCCCTTCAATACCACCTTCAAACCTATTAATGAAATCTATAACGTCCGGAACGACAAGCTGTGAGCTATAGTCCCTTGTCCCAATCCACGCACTCTCCGCAGCCAGTCCATTCCCATATTCATGTGAAACCACAGGATGGTGCAAATCAGAGGATACTGATGATTTTCTACAATACAAAAATGCCACTGAAGGTGGGCAGAACAACCATTTATGCAAATTACTAACATAAAAATCAGCCCCAATTTCTTTCACATCGACATGAACACTGCCAATTGCGTGGGCAGCATCGACGAAAACATGATCCACACCTTCTTCCCTACAAATCCGAACCAATTCACGAACAGGAAGCACGACAGAAGGCATAGATGTAATATGATCAATTATAGCTAACCTAACCTTTCTAGTTCTACCGCCATTGCCTTTACCTCTAGCCAAACCTCGACGAAACTCCTCGATGATTTCTTCGTCAGAATGAACAGGAAATGGAAGGTGAACTTCAATGACGGAGCCACCGGCGCGAGTGACGTAGGCCTGAATAGATTTCTTGACGGCCTGGAAGGCGCAGTGGAGGATGACGACGGCGTCGCCGTTCTGGAATCGGCGTTCGGCGAAGGCGCAACCGATGTGGCGGAGGACGATGGCGGCGGCGGTGGTGGCGTTGTCGACGATGGAGACTTCGTCGAGGTGGTCGGCATTGATGAGGTTCTTGATTACGGTGCGGGAGTGGAGGATGCCGTTGTGGAGGTGATTGAAAAAGAAGGCGTCGGGTTGGTGGAGGAATTTGACCTGCCACCGTCGCTGGGCGGCGATGATGGAAGAAGGGCAGCTTCCGAAGCTGCCGTTGTTGATTCGGGCGACGCCGGTTTGGTGGTGAGCGAACTCGGTTTGGATTTCGGAGGTGGTTATGAAAGATGAGAGCTTGGGCTTCTTGGAGACGTGGTTGTTGTTGGTGGTATCGCAGTCGTGAGTGGCTTGGCCGTTGGTGGTGGTGGTGGTGTTGTCGCAGTCGGGAGGATCATCCATGGTAGGGGAGGGTAGGGTAGGGATTAGTGCTTTTTAGGGTTTCAGAGTGTTCGATTTGATCCAACTGCGGTGAATTTAATGGCGTGGTGGCTCTCAATAGTGTACGAATTACTAATTAGTGTGGTAATTTTACCATGCACAATTTAAGGAATTTTTTTTTAATTTTATTTTATTTTATTTTTTACAGAAAAATCCTCTCGCTCTCTGGCAGGTCTAAGGCAGCACCCCATGAGGAGATCATCAAGGTGTCCTGTTATTCGTTCTGAGTAAGAGACTATAATCTGGAAGCTTGTCCCGATCTCCTAAAGTAAGTTCCGCTTAAGTCAGGACTCGCACAGCGGGAGAAAATTAAACCCACACCAAGTAGCTGATAAGGCATCCTTGAGGTCAACCCACACCAAGTAGCTGATAAGGCATCCTTGAGGTCAACCCACACCAAGTAGCTGATAAGGCATCCTTGAGGTCAACCTCCTAACCAACTATACTATGCTCAGGAGATTGGCCCAGAGGGGAGTTGAACCTAGGACCTAGAAGCTTAAACCCCAGGCCCCTACCAGGTTGCCACTCACTCCTGGGTTATTTAAGAAATTTTTAATATTTATAATCGGTGATACTATATCTATTAAGTAGTATATACACTAATGTATTAATTAATGTTATGATATTATTATTGACCATATTTATTATATAAGTTATAATTATTCAAAATCATACAAATGATGTCACATCATCTATTAGTATACTAGTGTATACATTAATTAGTACATATAACATTATTCATTTGTAATTTATATAATGAGTGAGATTAATAATAATATCATAACTAGTGTTGGTATACTAATTAGTACAGTAATTGGTGCATATAGCACAATCAATAAAAAAATAATAATATCATATGTACTACTTAATGTATTAATTAGTATATTAATAGATGATATTGTATAATTTTAACGATTTTAAATATTTATAATTTATATAATAGGTAAAGTCATTAATAATAATATAATACTAATTAATATACTAATTGATATATATAACACCATCAATATAAAAAAAAATTTACATTGATCATGCAGAGGAGAAATCAAATGTCCGAATTAGGAAAAATTAGGGAAAGGGCAGGGGTCAAATTTTTTTTTTTTTTTTTTTAAACTAGGGCAGGGGTCAATTTTGATAACTTCAAACAGAGATGGTAATATATAGGATTATTTTGGGAATTGGGTTAGCTTTTTAATTTTTTGACTTTTTTAGTTTGGGATTAAAAAGTCTCGTTTGGAAATGACTTTTTGACTTTTTTACTTTTTGTGAGAAAAAGAATGTAATGATTATGAGTTGGATCATGTAATGTTTTGTCTTATTAAGCTAAAAAATCTATTTTGTCTTTTTTTGACTAAAATAATCCCAAACTCACCAATCCATTCATCCCAAACGAAGGCATAATCTTATCTGGATTTTTTTTTTTTTTTTTTGTGTTTATTTGTAACCTAATTTAATTTAGGGGATCGTGTGCATGCTATTGTGGACAAGATCAATAAAAAATAATTAATATCATTAAATTAAATAATGTATGTGATTACATGTATGTAATATTGGTTATATTAAAAGACTAGTGTATGGCCCGTGTAAATAATGTTGGAATTAAAATGTAATTATAATAAAGGCACGGTCTTTTTTTGATAAAGATATTAAAAAAATATAAAGAAATATTATTCTTTTTAAAAATTTGTAACAATTTTGCTTGTACCACATGCTGTACAGAACTCAAATAAAATAACAACTCTCCTTAACCGTAATCCAAATTAAGAAACAAACATATAATTTTTATAGTGTTAAAAAAAACATAAGTTTTATAAAGTTTACCAATATTGCAAATCAAAATATGAGCAAGTAAAAAAAATTATAAACATTAAACAAAATACAAAAATCAAAGCTATTGTATACTCATTAACATTCTATAACAAAAAGAAAAAAATTACTAAATACCACATAAAGCACACAAGCAAATGCTTTGCAATTTCAACAAATTAAATTGAAAATTAAATATCAAACAATGTATGCCAACCTGTACTCTACAATTCCAAACAAATCAAATATATTAAAAAAAAATGAAATACCAAATAATGCACACTAGCCAGTGTTCTGCAATTTAAATAAAAATAAAAATAAAAATGCACACCAGCTAGTATTACGGCTGTCAATCAAATTATAACCCTATAAGCAAAACAAACACTATATTGCCATACACCTGAACCAATAATATATATATATACTTTACAAAAGAATGGGAAAAATCTTTACAAAAGATGTGTTTGCTTCGTAAAAAGTGGGTGTATGCTTTACAAAAGATGTATCGATAATATGTCTTCAAATATGTGTTTACCCAAACTTCATCCTCATTACTTTCTAAAAAGTCTTTGTATCAACTTGTATGTATCCCCAATGAGGAACATGCACAACAATCTGGTAATTTGTGGAAGCAAAAAAAATATAGATTAGTACATTTGTTGAAAAAATATATATAAAAATACTTTGATATTGAAATTACCTTATTACATTAAGTGGGTTCACCAGTGCCTATATAATTTTATCTATACAATTGGTGCATAATTTCAATAATATTTTCACCCGAACCTAAAAGTACTCTCCTCCCAGCCACTCATGCAGTTTGAAAGGCATATATAGTGTACATCCAAACCGAAGTCGAGTAAATCCATTCTTTGATCCAACTTACTCAAATAAGTTGTTAACAAAAATCATCGCATTCATATAATGGTTGAATGTGGCTAAACCAAAGAGTTATTACAAAGATGATTAATGTAAAAAGTCATCAATTACATTAACTAAAACAATTTTAAAAATAAAATTGTTGCCCTAAAAATTGGCCAAAGATAAAAGGATTTGAAAGTCGTTCAATAGCCATTCTAGTATCAATACCTGGGAAAAAAAATGAAAAATAATAATAAAGTTAGATTAGATGGATTAAAGCAAAAAATCTAATTAGGAGAAAAAATGCCTAATGTTTAGTATTTTCAAATCAACGTCACATAGTATGTAATAAACTTTCTTATTACTCAAAAGCATCTATTATTTATCGACACCACTTGCCATCACACACAAATTCAACTTACTTTCTTCACATGTTTCCTTGTCTAGTTTTACTACCTTTATTATGTACTTGGCAAAAAATCAAAACACATGTTTTCCTTTACTAACTATACCTAGCAAGAAAAACAATAGGATACAAAAGCTCTACACCACGATTTTGTTGTCCTCATATTCGAGAGATTAAAAAGAAAAGACAGAAATAGAGACGAAAAAAGAACTTGTAACATAAATAAAATGTAAATTTATAAATCTCAATTCAACTGAAACACATGCATAACCAATTTAAGAGACAATTAGACATTACTTTTTGTTTTGACAATAGGGGATTCCAAAACTTAGCACAAAGTTATTTCCAAACTAACTCAAAATTTACCAACGTATATTGTTTTAAGAAAGACATTTATTTTGTTAAGATTAGTCTGTGTGTTCACCAAAAACAAAAAGAGATTTTTCTATGTTTATCTTTCCTTTTTATTTATTTTTTCAATTTTTTCAATCCTCATTATGCACATTTTCTTTTTGGTTTAAATCTTCAATACATACTCCCAACAATCACCAAAATATGTAATGGCCAAGCCAACACGTTCTTATGGGGGGAAAAGAAATCTAGTGTACAGTGCATGAGTCATTCAAATAAGCCATTCTATTAGGTTTCTCATAGGTCATGCTAATTTATTCTATTTCATTCCACTACTTGAACATTCACCAAAACCACTCATAGAAAAGCTACAAAGACTACTACAATACCTTTTACTAAGCTCCATAAGAAAGAAAAAAAGAAAGATAAAGAAAAATGATCTAGTGAAAAAAACAAATTAAAGCAAAAAGTTTGAGCAATACTATTATTATTATTATTTTTTTATCATGGTTTACTACTCATTAGTCCCATTTTGCTTCTATGTTTTATGCAAATGGAAAGGGAGCTTTGTTTAAAACATAACTACAAAAGTAACAGACCAAAAAATATAACTTTTATCAAAATTATATGAGTAATGAAACAGATGTAATAAAAAAAATTTGAGTGAGAGGGTTTATACCTTTGATTATATCGAGAACCTAGAAATTGATGACCACTAGTAAAAAACACAACACAATATAAAAACAACAGAAAGTAACAAACTAAAACTTGGGAGAAAACTAATGATTAGAGAGAGAAAGGAAATGACATATTTATCAAAATTTTAATGAAAAATATTATCAAAGAAATCAAAAAATATAATTCTTTTCATTAAAGAAACTGATGAACTTTGTCAAAAATTATTGAACTGCAGCAAGAGGAAATAAGATATTAGAAATTGATTTATAGAAATATAGCTATCGAAACAAAGGAAAGAAAATAATTAATCAAAGTACCATTAATGTTTGTAGACAATGGAAGGGAAAATATACATGGACGTCCATTATACACAGAGTAACTAAAAGAAAATAACGATATCTTAGGTGACTTTGTCACGGCTCGAATCACTTTCATGGTTCATTATCATCAACATGGATGTCCATATTCTACAGAGAATAGCATTTTCAAAATAATAATAAAAAAAATCACACCTAAAACACAAACTAAAGAAAAAAAGTCATTTTGTTACTAAGATGAATGGAGTGATTGGCAGGAGAAAAAAAAATGTCATTCAAATGTAAAGCATTACCCAAATCAAATTGATTCATCAAAATCCCAATTCAATTGAAACACATGCATAACAAAACAAATGAGAAAGAATGTAATTGTTTGAGCTTTAAGCACTGCTTGAGTTATCGAGTCTAAAAAAGAAGGAAAAAAAATTAATAAACAAAGCTCGAAATATAGTTTCTATCACAACATACCAATCCACATTCCCAAATAATAATAAAAAATTAGGCTTCTTACATATTTGTACTTTAATGGAGGCTCCAATTACATATCGGCCATGCCCAAGGCTTTATGTTACAACTTAGAATAACCTGCAGGCTCAAGGCACGCCAATAAAACTTAAGAATATATTTTAATTTTATTATAGACATTTCGTTTCTATTAACAAACACCAACGTGTAAGCTTCACATCAACACCAAAGTATATACTGCACGTCAACACAAAAATAAAAAATAAAAACACAGCTGCTAAGAAAATCAAGAAAAAATTGTAAAACTAAACAAAGCACACAAACCAAAGCTATTGTACACATGTTAACTCTTTATAATCCAAAAAAAAAAAATTAGCAAGCACGCCAGCAAGTGTTTTGCAAACCCAAAAAATTAAAACTAAACATCAAACAATGCACATCAACCAGTATTCTGCAATATAAAAAAAATAAAAATAAAATGGACACCAGTCAATACTTTACAATTCAAAAAAATTAAAATTAAAATGCAAATTAGTTGGTGCTCTACAATCTCACCAAACATTGTACACCTGCTAGTGTTATTACTGCCAATTACATTTTAACAGTTCTTTGCAAATTATAAACCCAAAATATAGTGAGAAAAATAGAGAAAAAAAGGCACTGGTATAATTTTTTTAACCACATAGCACTCCCATATAAAGACCGCTTAAATGGTGAAATTTACTCTTTTATAAAAAAAATCCCTAAAAAATAGCCAAATTAAAAGGATTTGAAAAGAATAAGTCAGATGGATTAAAGTCATTTTGAAATAAAAAATAACTAATGTTTGGTATTTCCAAATCACGTCACATAGTAAGCAATGAACTTTCTAACTGCTAAAAAATATGCTAATTGTGTGAGTGATTTTCTGATCACACTGCCTTTCTTAGTGAGTCAGCTGTAGAACACAGGCAGAATAGATGGCACCTCATTGCCTCACAGAAGAAAAGGCTCCGGTGGTTCTTCCACCCGGGGCACTGACAATCAAGTCAGTATATCTCTCAAAGATAATCAAGTATTCAACTCACAAGCTTGAGTATAAAAAACATACCTTTGACCCATAGGGGTGCCTCTCTTTTATAGTCAATACAGTCCTAGTCCCAATAGGAGCCTAACTCCAACAGACTCAGGATTATTGCTAATCTGGAACTCCCAATGGGTTTAGGACAAACTCTCCAAGAGTTTTACCTTTATCCAAACTAAAGTCTTCTCCCAATCTAGGACTCCTGTTCTTTATCTGCTTATCCCGGACTCCGATATCTTCGGAGATAACCTCTACGATTCGAGATTACCTCAGATAACTTACCACGACCGCGTGGCACCTACCGACACGTCAAGGCCACCTTGCCACGTGTTGGTACTCAAAAATATATCCCCACAACTGCCCCCTAGGTTCTATTACTTCGGCATTCTGAGGTGATGGAACCTATATTGTTCTTCTTTCTCATATGTCGGCTTAGAACTTCCCAGCCGAGATCTTTCTTTTTAGGCCGACATGTCTTCTTTCAAAAACAAGAATTCAAAGGAATTCTCTTACATGTATGAGCTGTCATGCACCTCCCCTCAACCGTTTTATTT